>LWCA01000395.1:0-29017 GCA_001642005.1 Intoshia linei | reverse complement strand
CACTGAATGTTCAAAATGTGACGTAGGTTTATGTGTAGCATGTTTCATACCATAACATACCAAATAATTAAGGTAAATTATAGTTTTAATTAATATAAAAGTAAATTCATTTCATTAATATATTTCGTTTATATGTATATCCCAAAAATTCAATTCAAATAAATATATTTTAAGTTCACTTCTGTACACATATTCTCCAAACGTGACCATATGGTCACATGTAATATCTAAGTAACTACTAAAGAAAAATCTTTTAAATTTTTTAGGACATAGTTAAATAGTTCAATTAGTAAAATTCTAAATTTTATTAAAATCCGAGGTAAAAAAATTCAAAAATTGGCTTGGGAGAAAATGGGTTGATTTATTATGTAGTAATCATGCTCGAGGCCTATGCGAATATTAAAATTAAGGTCTATTAAAAATTTTATTGCTTTAATTTAAAAGCTACGAAAGGAACGTTTCGGTACGGTAGATTCAGTTGGTATTAACATTAGAAACAAACAAAAATTGCTCTAATTATCATTCATTGATGAATTCATTCATGATAAAAAAAATCGAAAGTTTTGGAACATTAAACCAAAAAAATAAACTGAAACAAAATGTATAAAATGCTCAAATATCCATCCGTTAGTTTATTTCATACAAAAATAATATATACTTTTTCAGGTGAAAATTTAGATGCATTATCATTTGTACAAAAATTATAATAAACATACATTGTATTCATTAAATTATTTTTTTTACTATAATACATTACTTATATAAAAATAAATGTCTGTGTAATCATTTATTGAAAAAATTGACAGTCACAGGATTTAAAAAAACCCAATTTCCCCTTTTGTTTCAAAAAAATCAGCCCACAATCTACCCAAAAATTTAATAAAACATACATTCTGGAACGCAATTTAAAATCATTAACATTGTCGTTAATCTCAGCCTCATAAACGCATACCTTCATGATCATAACCCCAAATTACCCTTTGTTTTAAAAATAAAACATGTCCTAAAATTTTTTTAAACATAATTTCTGAGATAATTTTTAAAATCATCAACATTATCATAAATAAAAACCTCAAAAAAAATAATTTTCACGATCAAAACCCCACATTACCATTTTTTTTTATTTCAAAACTATTTTATTAAAACAAAAAATTTAAAATAATGAATGTTCCTACAATTACAAAAAAAATTATTCTGATAGAGCTTATTCCATTTGATTAAAATATAAATTTTAACCCCACAAGTCTATGCATTCCCGGTGAAAAATAATTTTTAACGTATTCAACCAATATTTTTCAAATATTTCGATTAAAATAAAAATTGAAAATGTAAATATTGATCCTACAATTACAAAAAAAATGTTCATTGAACGTCTACACATTTCCAATAGATAAATATGGGTGGAAATCTATATAATTGATTCCTTCGGGATTTTTTCCAATTGATTCTCAAATTATCATTTTCAAAACAAACTAAATTTAACGTGGAATAATTATCTTTAAATTAAAAGATAATGTGATATGACGGTTCCAAATGTAACAATTTTGGAACCACTCCTTTAAATGATTTATAATAGTGAATACTAACATTTTTAGTGAATTTATTTTTCTGGTAGAATAAAAATGTCAGCCCTAGGCAGAGCTAGGAAGCTGTTTGTACGAAGTACATAACAGTCAAGCTAGTATAAAATAAAATATAACTATTCTGTGTTAAATTTAAAATATCAACTCAAGAGGTTTGCACAGGTGGCTAGGGTTATATGATACTACGTAGCTAATATATTTGCGATTTTTTTAATACCCTATTTTTAATTTTTATTTCATTTTTGGTGGTCTCGCACTTGGTATGTTCGATTCTTCCTGGGGCCGGACCCTGTTATTTATAAAAGCATATTTATATAATATCGAAAGATATTTCTTATTATTATTAATAATTAATATTATGATTAAAATTTCTCTAACCACTACACACACACATTATACGACCCACCTGATGGGAAACGCTGCATATGATCAATATAATGAAAAATGATTTATAAAAAGTGACTACATTAGGTACCTTGAAAATATTAATACATTACCTAGAGAATTAATTTTTTGTAAAACATTTAATTGTTTCGAGCATATCAACTTTAAATTAAACCAAAATTCATTATTTTTTTGAAATTCACTATGCGGTATTTTTAAAATTCCATTTTCAGTTAATTTATTCTTTTCGAAATTAATTATAGATTCAATATCAACACACAGTTCATTCAAATCGTTGTAATCAATGCACTATTTTAAAATTACTAATATATTATTTATTTATCACAATTTAATCGGGACGTCTCAAAGTTTTTAAATGTCTTTACCAACCATAAACATTATTACACGTACCCAAAATATATTTGATAAACCTGGTAATCTACACCAGGGGTTCTCATTCTTTTTTAGAATCGCTCCCCCAACCCCATAATTCATACATATTTTTAAAATCGCCGCTTCCATAATTCATAAACAACCTTAGTTTTTTAAAAATTTTTTAAAGAATCGACCCATAGAACCAATAATTCTGTTTAAAAAATTGTAATATTTTTGTATGTTATTTTAAAAATTGGCTGAGTAAAACAAATGGTATATTTTATATTCAAAAATATAAAAAAAGTCATATACTCTTAAATATCAATTAATTAATAAATTAACTATCTGAAAATTGTATTACTGTTAAGATTTTGACAAATCTATAATTTATTAATTATTTTTAGATATTATTTGTAGAAATTTTTTAGATTGTGTATTTTGTTTAATAAAACAGAAAAATCCCCCTTGGGGCGATTAGCCCACCGTTGAGAACCCCTGATCTACACTATACAATGTAAAGTATCATATATTCCATTTTGTGATGCTTTTGATAATTATTAATAATAAATAAACAAAAAATACCGATTCAACATATGTGACAGGACAAAATCCGTCACTGACTTTATTTTCAAAATAAAATTTAAATTTATCTATTGTTTTTGCTAAAAAATGTAAAAAATAAATAAAATATTTACCTCGGCCTTGACTAAAACGAATGGATGATCTTAGAGATTCTTGTTCCAAATTAAACTATACATTTTTCATAATTTTCATAATTTTAAAACAAATGTACCTTATCTACATGCTTTGACCATTCTGTATAATATTGATCGTCAAGAATATTTTGTTGGCTCACCTAGATGCATGATAAATTTATAATATTTAAAATGCTTAAAATAATTCTAGTAACCTTTTGTTCTTCTAGAAATTGTTTTTCCCGATTTCTCTCCATAAAACGCATTTTACTCTTAACCAGTTCATACTATTGGAATGTAAAATATAGCTAAAATGACTACAGTATTCTCTCGACAATTGGACAGTTCGTAGTTGTCCAATCGTCTATACCTCTATTTTAACAGGGTATTTTACCCAAGGTATGAAAAATATTTACATAAAAATAATAGGACAGATTATGTAAAGTTTATAAGATTATACCTTCATATCCTGAATATTTTTTTTGGTAATTGCATTAATCTGTTCATCAGATAAATTTTGAGATTTTGTAAATTTTTTTTTCCATATATAAGGTTCATCCAAATTTTCATCGTGATATTCATTTTCTTCTGTCATTTAATCTTTTATTTTTTTTAGATAATCAAACTTTACTGTATTATTATATTTTTAAAAAATTTCATCAATATAAACAATGATTAAAATTAAAATTCATTCAAATTTTTAAATTTAAAAAGTTTTTTTTAATTTAGAATAAATTTGTTGTTTTGTCATAGATATTAAAATAATTTATAATTTATGATAATTTATCTACCAATTGATAGCATTGGATACGATTCAAGTTTATTTTTTCATAATGATTTGTAATTTTATAATTATAAATTAGATAATTATCAATTCTACGATTCGATTGGATCTAGTTGAATTTTTATACTGTTAAATGTATTAGTCGTTTAAATTGATTTCATACCACGGTGCTTAACCTCAGTTTCGGAACCTCCAACTAAAATTTGAAAGGTTTTAGCGTAGAATCAAATGAAAATTGTGATAAAAAGAATGACATCTGGAAGAATTAATGTCTTATACTTAGAAACAGACTCGTTCCTTGGTATCTTAAATCTCAAGTTGAGATTCTTAACAGCATCATCTATTCAATAGATAAATTGAATACAATATACTCTACTCTATAATTGTATTGAGAAAATACAGTATAATTAGGATTATACGTACGCTTAAATCATTACTTAGCAGAAGTATTGAATTATACAAATGTATCAATGTTTCAGCAATGAATATTTGAGATAAATGAAACAAATTAATGAAATTATATATGCATAGGGATTACATTACTAAATCTGAGTTTGAATAAAAATGCAAATATTGAAGTTAATCTATACGCCTTTAATCCCTCGATTAAGTCCAAACCTTGAGCCTAGAATAAATATTCACATCAATCTTCACCATAATTATAATAATCCTAGCAAAAGATGTAAATAATAAAAATAGCTTCGTTTCAGAGAATGCATTAATTCTTATCAAAGTATATCTGACCTGTAAAATTTAATAAACGATTGACCAAATTTGTATCATTTATTTTTCAATTCCAAAAACGTGTTTAAAATTGTTAAAATTACAGATTAAATAAATGAAAATTATAAACATTTTTGATGTATTATGAACGGAACAAAATAAATTTACAATGTATTTAACTTAATTTAAATAATGATAATTTCCAAACATTCGATTTCAATTTATTGAAATTTATAAAAATCATATCAAATTGATCAATATAAAATTGAATAAATTAAAGTTTATTTCATTATTGCTCCTGATATTGGAGGATTTCTATGATTATTTTAATTTAAATTTATATGATAATGTTGTTTATTTTATATCAAGTAATGCTGTGGAATTTTACAAACATAACTATTTGAATATTTCTCATAATCATTTAACTATTTTATGGTAATTTGTTGAAATTTAAAAAATTAATGTAAATTTTTACAAGTAAAATTTTAGAAATGAACGCATCTAAGGATAACGAATATCCAGATTATATTTTTGAAAATTACAGGCTTATTAGGAAAATTGGAAGTGGGTCATTTGGTGTCATTTTTTTGGCTATACATCGAGAAACGAAAGAGGTATGTTTTTCATTTTTGTTAATTGTTTTATAATTGATATTTTGAGCAGATAGTTGCAATTTGGTTTCTATAACTCAGTTTTATTTGGATTGTGTCATGTTTATGTTTTAGTATTTATTTACAAATTGTTCATTAATTTTAGTTTGTCTAATTATAATTGATTCACAACTCTTTACACAAGAATTTTATTATAATTGTCTCAGTTTTTGAGTTTATTAACATATAATTGAACTATAAATTACAATTCGTGAATTTAATACTGTAGAAGTAGACTTAATTGCAATGCATTGGTGGTTATCAAGTTTAAGAAAAAGTCTTAACCCTTTCCCTATTTGTATATTCTATACTATACACAGCATAATTTTTAAAAACTTTATTCTTTTATTTTTATACATTTTCACATAGGTAATTTAAAAATTATACAAGTTTTAATTAAAACATACATTCCAGACAGTGAAAGGGTCAAAGTCTATATTTATTTTTTACACGATTTTTTTTGTGTTTTAAAAATTATGCAAATTTAACGTAATTATCAAATATCGCAAAAAATAATTTTATGGATAATTAGAACACCTTTAAAAAAATCTAAAATAAACTTCTTTTTTCGGTATATTATCGGTACAAAATGTAATTTTAATTTTTTTGAAATTTATTCAAATTTTTCTTTGAGTTGATAAGAAAATATGGCTAGAAATATTTTTGAGGTTAGAACAGTTTTGCATAAAAATTAATTTAAAATATCGCAAAAACACTTATTTGGTATTTTTTTAAATTTTATTAAAATTATTCAAAATTTATATGAATTTAATCATAAAAAATATCAAATAGACTCGTTTGCTGGTAATAGTAAGATTTTTTGAATTTGATAAAAATATATCAAATTTTCCATGAAATCTAAAATTTATGGAATTTTGTAAAATTTTCTTTGTATTATTAAAAAAATTTGATACAAAATCATTTTGAGGCTAATTATAATAGTTTTTTAAAAATGTAATATAAATATCTTAAATAAAACGATTTTGGAGATGATTGTATGTTGTTTTGAAATTTTATCAAAATATTTTAAATTTTCCATGAATTTTAACATAAAAAATATCAAATAAACTTATTTTCTGGTAATAGTAAGATTTTTTGAAGTTTTATAAAAAGAATCTAAATTTGCATGAATCAATTTAAAAAATTTCAAATAAAACTCTTCTTTTTTTTTGAGGTAATTGTTACTTTTATTGAAATTTTACAATAAAGATTTTAATTTTTCATTAATCTTATACTTGTATAAAATTGAATGATTATGTGTATTACCGTTTAATTAATAAATTCAAGGCGTCGATTTTAATACAACCCAATTTTGAGAAATAATAAAAAATCAAATATTGCCACGTATTTATTTTATAAACATTTCAGTTGATCTTATGATAGGCGCCATGAAATTCATGCACCTAAATTTCTAACATATTTAACTTTGACATTAATGTGCTTAAAAGTTTTGTCAGATCTGTTTTAACGTACCCATTTTATGCATTATTATAATTCTACGAAAATTTACATTTTGCATAGGAAGTAGCTATTAAATTGGAATCTGTTAACAATAGACACTTGCAATTGATTTATGAAAGCCGAATTTATAGATACCTGCAAGGTGGATGTGGTTTTCCTAGAATAAAGTAACATTTACTAAATTATTTATCTTGTATTGTATCATAAAATTTAAAACTAGATGCTACGAACGGCAAGGAAAATATAATGCGATGGTAATGGAATTACTTGGTCCCAGTTTAGAGGACTTGTTCAATTTTTGTTCTCGTCGATTTACTATGAAGACAGTTTTAATGTTAGGAGATCAGGTATTTTGGAGTGTTTATTAATATATTTGTTTTAGATGATTGCTAGAATAGAATTTATGCACCATAAATATTTTATGCAAGTTTTTGTAAAATGTTTATTTAATTTTTACTAGACATCGAGATATAAAACCAGATAATTTTTTAATGGGAGTGGGAAGACATTGTAATAAGGTATTATTCATTAAAATGTATTGCTGCAATTTTAATTGATATCAATTGCAGGTGTATATAATCGATTTTGGATTGTCTAAAAAGTATAAAGATAATTCTACTGGAGAACACATCCCATACAGATCTGACAAAAGTCTTACTGGAACTGCTAGATATGCATCCATTAATTCTCATTTGGGTAAATTAATTTATATTATTGTAATCCATTGTATCTTTATTTATCCGTTTAGGAGTTGAACAAAGTCGTAGAGATGATTTGGAATCGCTAGGATATGTTTTTATGTATTTTAGTCGAGGTTCCCTTCCTTGGCAAGGACTCAAGGCCAATACAAAAAAGCAAAAATACGATCGAATATGTGAAAAAAAGTGTGCTACAACTATCGAAACATTATGCAAGGTTAGTTTGATTATTCATTTTAAAATTTTTTCAATTTTAGGGGTTTCCCGTCGAATATCCAATGTATTTAAACTATTGCCGAGAACTCAATTTTAAAGACAATCCAGATTATTTATATTTACGTCAAATGTTTCGATTTTTATTCAAAACATACAATCATGATAATGACTTTTTATATGATTGGACCATATTAAAACAGCGTGAAAAGACGGATGCAAAAGGCAAAAATTAATAAATTTTCAAATTTCAAATACCAAACCTTCCACTTTGAAAACATTGAAATATATTGTGTACAATTTCACTTTTAATCTTTTAACCAATGTAAAATAAATTTACCTACATTGTACATTGTACATTCTATTGTGTAATTTAGTAACGTAGAATACAAGTAAGATCAAATATTCATTTTAATTGGGTCCAATTTCTAAAAGCAGACTACGTCATGGGTTCTTAACCTGAGTGTCAAATTATTTTGGGGCTGTTTAGTCAGCATGTATTTATAAATTAAAAAGTTAAGGTTTAGTGTTATTTAAAAACTAAAATGTAATCACTTAGACCAGTGGCCACCAAAGTTTTTGGCACGGGGGCCAGAATAATAAAAAAATCCGCGAGCCAGATAAAAAATCTATATGGCAATTTAAAGTTTAAGTGAATGAATTAATAAGTTTCTCATGATCTAGAAATGATAAGTCGATAGTATATACCTGTGGCTCTTGAAATTTTTTGTGGCTCGCCGAAAATTTTAAATAATTAAAAAATTTTGGTCTCTGTTTAAAACATTTAATTTTAAAAAAATATATCTTAAAGTCCAAAACCCCAAATTACTTTTTTTTAAATGAAAACAACTCTAGAGTTTATAAAATTTTACTAATGGTACAGTTGTATCCTGTTAACACACACAAAAAATTTCCATCTGAATAACTAACGCCTTTATGGTCAAAAAAGTACTTTAGTATTCATATATTTTTTTTCCGAAATATTTTTATTAACAAAAAATGTGAAATAATTAACATTCCGAAAATTAAAAAAAGAGATTATTCTGATAGAGCTTATTACAATTTATATAAATGCAAAATTTCAGCCCCAGAAATCCCTTTCTACGCATTCCCGTCGAAAAATAATTTTTATTATATATTCAACCATTAATCTTCAAATATTTCGATTAAAATAAATATTGATCTTACAATTTCAAAAAAGAATGTGCATTGAACGTCTACAAATTTCCAACAAAGAAATAATAGCGAAAATCTATATAATTCATTTCTTCAAAATTTTTTTCATTTTTTCATTAGGTTTATATAAATTATTTTTTATTTATAATAAATTAATATATTGAAAAATTACTACATTGTAGGTGTCATTGTCGTCAAGGATTATTTAACGTGATGGTAATGGAACTATTAAGCCCAAGTTTAAAAGATTTATTTAATTTTGACGGTTAGAAACTATTAGTACGGTTAGAAATTGGTACAGTTGGTTTACTGAAACTTTTAAATTTGCCACGGCATACCCAACAGATTTTGGGTAGTTTTGAATCATCAAGAATTATCCAATGTTGATAGACATTACTTGGTTATTATATCTTAGTACCATATTTTCAGGGGATTTTTTTACCAATTTATAAAGAGAATTTTTTAAACTATATTTTCAAGGGGGTTTTTAGAGAAATTTTTTAACTATATCTTCAATGGGGTTTTAGTGGATTTTTTTAGTTATATTTTCAAAGGGGTTTTGTTGATTTGTTTTAGCCATATTTTCAAAGTTGTTTTTAGAGAAATCAGAGGATTTAAAGGATTTTTTTACACTAATTAATCGTAATTATTTTCAAAGAGTTCCAGTTTTTTAATTTTATTTGTTCCATCTTATGTACGAAATTAAAATGTGTAGATTTTTAAAAATACCAATTTCTATTACAGTTTTTCGAGGATTACCTTTTATGCAAATTAGATTTTAGAAATTGAGTCTTTCAGGGTAAAAACCTCAAACTACCCATCTTATTTTTAAAAATAAAACGAGACTTAGAAATTTTTTTAAATTTACATTCTGATACATATTTTAAAATCATGAACATTATAAATTTCAATTTTAAAAACTTATATCTTCATGATTAAAACCCAAATTACCGATACTAACTTATATAAAAGTCTTTGTGTGCCTGTATGTGCATTATCGTTATTTTATAAAATTAAAAAATCTATAGTCCTAGAATTTAAAAAAAAATCACATTTAATATTGCTTTTTCCAATAAAATATATAAAAAGTTTCAATGCTAAGTTAATCTTTCATGTTCAAAAAACAATTTGATATAATTAAATGGTCCAAGAATTTAAAAATAAAAATTATCTTCACACGTTTGGGAACCATTACATTAAAACATTAGTTATATGAAAGTAGTGGAATTTTAGTATTTGGTAGAAGTAGAAAAGTTAGGTGCTGTTTGTACGAAGTACAAAACAGCCAAGCTAGCTATAATATAATAAGCTTAGTTCGTAGATTGGATTCACGTAATTAGAATTGATTAATACTGTCGTTTAGTTTATACTACTGAAATGACCTTGTTATTTGCTTTTCATTTACATTAAAAGGATTCAAAACCTGAATATAAAAAACCATAATCCAAATTTCCATAAGAAAAATTCTAATCAATCCCTATGAATACCCTCATGTAGGTAAATAATGAAATACAAACAGTAAACTCAACAATTCTAAAATGGAAACAATATTAATGTTTATCTCATGTGGACATTGTTATATCAAGAAGTTTGAATGATTTCCGAGTAATATAGGTGATTTCATTAAAATTTTAATGCATTATTTCGCCCATGTTATATTAGCAATGTAATACGATTAGTTTGAAATGTATCAACAAAAATCTAATAAACTAATAAATACTACGTATATAAATTTCCGAGTTGATAGAGTATTCGATTCAACTTGAAAATAAGTAAGGCATTGAGAAATCAAATAAATAATAACTAAATGTACTGTATTAATAAATTCAAAAATAAACAGGTACAAATATAATTAAGTTATAGTCAATTAGGTACAATGTAGTTTGAGTCTAAATATGAAAGAATTTTTTCATGTTCAATGAGCATTGTTTGAACATTGTTAAAACTAGACTTAAACTTTGAAAACATGAGAGTAATGTTGAATAAAAATGAAACTACAAGTTTAAAAGTAGATGATATTTCTCTTAAAATAAGACTAATGTAAGTCTATAACTTACAGACGTAACTAATGGGCGAGACGGTTTGTTGTAAATCACCAGAGTTTCTAGAATAAATTGAAAACAAGAAAATCATATTTGTAGCGACAAATAAAGTCCATAATTTTAAAAAGCTGACGCTATTGAATAATTGTTGTGAATGGATTCGTCAAAATTATGCAATTACCCCGAGTATGTATTTGAAAAGTACAGACTGATACGAAAAATCGGGAGTGGTTCATTTGGAGTAATATTCGTAGCTATAAATAAAGAAACTAATGAGGTTTTTAAAAAATTAATTAAAATTTAAAAACTAAAAATTTCGATAGGAAGTTGCAGTAAAGTTGGAATCAATACACAGTCGGCATTTGCAACTTATTTACGAAAGTAAAATATACAAATACTTTGCCGGTGCCGTAGGGTTTCCTCATATAAAGTAATTTTTTGGGGATACTATTTAATACTACAATGTAGATGTTATGACCGTCAAGGATTATTTAATGTGATGGTAATGGAACTATTAGGCCCAAGTTTAGAAGATTTATTTAATTTTTGCTCCCGAAATTTTACTATGAAAACTGTACTAATGCTCGGCGATCAGGTTGGATTTATCAATTTTAATTACAATTCTTTAGATGATTGCTAGAATCGAATATATTCATAGTAAATATTTCATGTAAGTGTTTAGTGTTTATTTTTACATCTCTTTAGCCATCGCGATATAAAACCAGACAACTTTTTAATGGGAGTAGGAAGGCATTGTAACAAAGTAATTTATTTGTTTCTATTTTTAAATATCCTCAGGTTTATATCATCGACTTTGGGTTGGCCAAAAAATATAGGGATCTTGCAACAAGGCAGCATATTTCTTATCGAGAAGACAAAAATCTTACTGGTACTGCCCGATACGCTTCAATTAACGCTCACTTGGGTATGTTTGTAATTTTATAACATTATAGTAAATTTAGGTATTGAGCAAAGCAGAAGAGATGATTTGGAATCATTAGGATTTGTATTCATGTATTTTAATAGAGGCTCTTTACCTTGGCAAGGTCTCAAGGCTACAACGAAAAAACAAAAGTATGATCGAATATCTGAACGCAAAATGAGCACACCAGTAGAAACTTTATGCAAAGTAAGCATTTTTTTAATTGTTATTTTACATTGTAGGGATTTCCAGTTGAATACCCAATGTATCTAAATTATTGCAGGGGATTACGCTTCGATGAAACACCCGATTATTTATACCTTCGACAGATGCTACGAATCCTATTTAGAACTTATAACCATGATAACGACTTTTTATATGATTGGACTGTACTCAAACAACGAGAGTACAATAATGTAAGACAAAAAAAAAACGACCCAAAGATTTGTTATGCAAAAATACCGTCTAAAAGTCCAAAAATGTAAATTTTATACCTTCACCTTCGATTTTAATCATTTTTAATTCTGGTTTCTGGGCTTTTATCCTGCTTCCATCATTGAATATTTTAATTGTATTTTATTTGTAATAAACAATTCAACATGTGTCAAATATTGATTCACATAAGATTTAAATATTGATGACATGAGACCAGTGTTGACGGTTCCAAGACAAATTTGGTACAGTTGGTTTACTGAAACTTTTAATTTACCACGGCATGTCCAACAGATTTTTGGTAGTTTTTAATTATCCAATGTAGATAGACATTACTCGGTTATTATGTCTTGGCTGAATATATATAATGAATTGGAAATAAGTATTGACTAGAGATTTTTTTTAAAATTGTAATTTATGGTTTTTATCGTAAAAATTATTATTATTAATTATTGTCAAAGTTGTGATTTATTATAATGTTCATGATTGTTATTTCATGACTCCCACTTATGTTTGCTACGTTATGAGTTGTTACGAATTGGAACGCTATCATCAAGATTGTTAAAATTAAAGAAAGCCCTTATGACCGTTCAACCTGCGTCAACACAAAATGAAAGAAATTTCTCTACTGCTTCTAATTTCGTTACAAAACGTAGAAATCGTTTAAAAAACGAATCTATCAATATTATGTGTGTTTTGAAACACTTTTTCAACAATCTAAAATAAATAAATTTTTTTCTAATTAAATTTGTAAATTTCAATCTAGATTCGTGTTATTTCAATAATTAATTTTCTTTTTTGTTTCTAAAATTTTTAATGTTTCTATATTATAAATGAATAAAAATTTTTTATTTTTCCCGGGAAATTTAATTTTTAATTTCCCGATTCTCGACTTTTACCATTTTCCGGGAAATCATAATCACTATAAAAACACTTCAAAAGTTTGTTTAAAAAAATTTAATCTATGTAAAATAATTTTAACAAAAAGATTCACAAAAGCGACTATTTATAAATAAAACTTTACAAATTAACGTATACTCTCATTTTTAAATAAAACGGAAACACAGATATTCAATTTTATATAGACGTATTTTATTTACATTAAGAATAAATGAAACTATAAAAAATTTAATCGTTTAACAATTGTTTAGTTGGTTTAAATGTACGTTTTACAGATAAAATGTTAGTAAATTTCGTTACATAGTACGGAGATCCAGCCTTATCATTTGTTCCTATAGTTTAATTTATTTTTCAAAAATAAATTAGATCAGGGGTACACAACTTGCGGCCGTGAAAACTTCTATCTGTGGCCGTGGTCAATTCAGGTTATCATAATGCAATATATAATTTTATTTCAAATTGAAAAGATTAAATCAAATTTTATGAAAGGCAATTTAAAGTATTTTAATGAAAAATTTGCATTTTTGACTTTGTCCCAGTTTCTTTACTTACATTACTATTATTTAAAATTTAAAGAAAACTCTTTTATTAGTCCTAAACTTTAAGTCCAAAGTAAATATGTAAAGTTGGTATTAATACTGAGCAGTTGTTCGCAATAATGGAAGAATCGACCTCTTTGAGCCAATTAATTTTTTTCATACGATACAAAATTTACATTATTTATGTGAGTAGTTAAAGCATGTTAAAATGTGGGAATTGCTAAGACGCGAAATATTTCGAATCTTTATAACTTGTTATAACTATGCACAATGGGCGAATTTTTAAAATGATTTAAATAAATTTTATGGTTGCTTTGTGCAATGAAATATATCATTTTACGTCAAATTGATAAAGTCACAATCACATCAAGATACATTTTTAACTTTGGTCACTTTCTCAATGTCTCAATGTAAATTTTTTGCGGGTGTAGTATCAATGAGTAAAGAAGCTTCGGCTGAATTGGTAGAAAGATATGCACCCCTGAACTAGAGTCTCCAATATTCGCTCAATTAACATTTGCATGCCTTGGATTCAATCCGTTGATAAAACTAATAAAATTTTTCAAAAAACAAATTTGGATCTGCCATTAAAAGGATAAAAGTTATTGAGTTGTATAGAAAAGAGTAAATATATGACCAACTTTTCGGCGAATACTGGAGGCTTACTGTACAAGTAAATACATAAAAATACCAAAACCTAAAAAAAATTAAATGCATACCAGATTTCCTTGCACCACCAAAAGGTTGTTGACCCACCACAGATCCAGTACTTTTATTATTAATATAAAAATTTCCCGTAGTATTAACTAATAATTTTCTCGAAACATTAAGAATATTCCTAAATTAAATAAAACGTTAACAAACCATTTAAAAACTTATCATAGCAGTAAATTGACCCAGTGAGAGCATGCTTAGATTTATTAATCAAAGCAATAATAGTATCCCAATCATTTGGTTCATATACATACACTGCCAAAACTGGTCCAAATAATTCCTAAAATTTAACATAATAACAAAAAAATACAATCAACCTCTTTAAGTAAATTATGATTAGGATTTTTAGTTTGAATTAATGTAGGTTGAATGTAATATCCTTTACTATCCAAGATGTAAAAAATGTTAACTTTAATTTTTAGATATTTTGAAACCTTTTATCCGTATCGCCTCCACAGATAATTGTACACTCTGGGTCAGATTTTGCACTTGTAATGGCTTTATTAATTCGATCAAAAGACTAGACGAAAAAAATTAATTGACATGTAAATTATGTCTACTTTTTCGTCAATCACACTAGATAAAAATGTGTCATCATCCAAAACGTCACCCAATTTGATTTTTTTCATAGATTCGATAAATTTATCTTTAATAGGATTCCATAAATTGGACGGTATATAGATTCTCTATAAAATTATCAAATTTCACCAAAATCACCATTACCGAACAAGCCGAGCATTTCTGACCAGAATATTCAAAAGCAGAACGGCACGAATCGTAAACTATCGCATCAATGTCTTTTTTAGCAGATTCATGAATCAAATGATAATTTTTACCGCCACATTCTGTAAACCAGAAATTATAAAATTAAACGTCACATCAAATTACCTTACTGTAGTGACTACTACACTGTAGTCGATCGTAAATTTTTTTGAAAAGTTTATTTCATCAACAGGGGGAGGGGGTAAGTGTATAAAGACCAAGGCATAAATAATTTTATGGTAAAAATTCATTATATTACCATGGTTAGTCTTTATATAATATTGGTCAATAATAAAAAATAGTGTACCTCCAATTAAACGCGGATAGTTGGTATATTTGTCGATATTATCAGCGACATCTTTCCAAAGTGTAGTAAATGTTCTAATTATACAAAAGAAATACAATGACCATCGAATACCTTTCACTACCAGTAAAATTTATCCCTGATAAATGGATACTTTTCGTGATACATTTTCCAAATGTTTTACCGTCAGCCGGTACAAAATTAATGACACCATCGGGTAAACCAGCTTCCATAAGAATCTTTATAATCAAGTACGATGAATGAACAGAAGTGTCGGAAGGTTTCCAAACGACACCATTACCAAGCATTGCCGGAGTTCCACTTAAATTTCCACTAATTGCTGTAAAATTAAAAGGACAAATTGCCGCCCAAAACCCCTAATATTATTATTTAACGTGATTAAATTAAAAAAAATTTACTTCCATGCCACGATAAAACATTTTATTTTCAACATTTGGTAAACTAATTGGTTGAGTTTTTGATAAATTTTTTGCCCATTCAGAATGAAATCGGTAAAAATCGGCCAGTTCGCATGCTGCATCAATTTCAGCTTGGAAAATTGTTTTTCCTTGTCCTAACATTGTCGAAGACAACAATTGTGCTCGGTACTTTCCGCTAACTAAATCGGCTGCTTTTTCAAAAATTTTACTTCTTTCAGTTTGATTCAAAAGAGACCATTCTTTTTGAGCTTTTACAGCTGTATTAATAGCCAATTTTATTAAAATCTTAAAATTTAATTAAAATTCCTTCTACGATACCTTATCAGCATAACAATATTGTGCCAAATTTTGATTGTGATTGGATGGCTAATATATCATTTAGCATGTAAATTTTAGAGTGTATTAAAAATTATTAAATTTACAATTTTTTGGTACATAATATCATCAGTATGGTATTCTTTGCCAGCTATTATAATTGGAATTTTATGGACTTTGGAATTCATATCATTAAGCACAGATTTCAATTCATTGTATTGAGTGGTACCTTTTTTATAATCCAATATAGGCTCATTTTTTGCAAAACCTCGTTTAATGTGTATCCTGAAAATTTAAAATTGTAGGATCAATATTTACATTTTCAATTTTATTTTAATCGAAATATTTGAAAAATATTAGTTGATTATATTAAAAATTATTTTTTATCGGGAATGCGTAGATTTCTCGGGTTGAACTTTTGTATTTATATCAATTGGAATAAGCTCTATTAGAATAATCTTTTTTATTTACTTTTCTATTTATATCAACTGGAATAAGTTCTATCAGAATAATTTTTTTTTTTAATTTTCGGACCTGTAAATTATTCACATTTTTTGTTTTAATAAAATATTTCGGAAAAAAAATATATGAATACTAAAATACTTTTTTGACATTGAAGTCGTCATTTATTCAGATTAAATTTTTTTTAAATTTTCCAACTCGTTTAATTTTCAAAAAAAAGGATAATTGGGGTTTTTGACCCGTAAGATGTGAGTTTGGGTAAATAATTGAGTAGTTTAGACTGTAATTGAAATGTGGACTTTATAAAATTCTAAGACTGGTAGTTATTAAAATAAAGTGGAACACCCACGCAAACAAATATTGCGTACATATTATATACATAATTATTAATATTATATATATTGTATAAATATTAAATATTAATACATAATACACGTAAGGATCAGTGATAATTTATAACGTTTTGTACTATTTTATATGCTTATCTAAACCAAAAAATATTTTCAAGTCAGTGTATTTAATAATATTATTATAACAAAAATTATTAACTATTTTGTAATGTTATTAGAATTAATGAATATACCTTTGAAGGACACAATTGTTTCTTAAAATGTTAAACATTTATAATAAAGTTTATGTCAAAAAAAATTACTTGGTGTTAAAAATTATAAACATTTGTAAAAATGTTTTGCAATTATCCAATTTTTATAACTATGCTTACATATACAATGTATATTAAATTGTCACACCCATCAAAGAATCAAGGGCAATTAACACTAAAAATGTGAATTTTTTATTTGTTTATCATTTTTTAAATATTCTTGCATTAAATTTACAAATCCTTTTTTGAGCCTATCATAGATAAAGCCCCGTCCGTAGTAAGTAATTTTTTAAAATGTCGATATGTTTGCTTTCATAATGAAGCTTGATGTTATTCTCTTTATTAACAGTAACGTTTTCTTGGCAGATTACACAAACAGGTTTGTTGTAGTGCTCCATAAAATAATATTCTAATTATCATAATTTTTGGAAAATCCTGCATTCAGAGTCCACTTTTCTCTTTTTTATTATCTTGCTCATATAAGACGACAAAATATGTTACTATGAAATTTTTAATCTCTTAATGTTAATTTTAATTATATTTTAAAATGTAAAATTTGAAATTAAAAAATAATTTTATTTAAATTTATTATAAAAATTATTTTGGACCGGATGTTGCGCATCCCTGATTTAAATAATGTAATAGCCAAAATTTGAGACCTTCAAACCTCCCATTTGATGGCTCAAAAATCCCAGTTGACTCTTTTTTTGAAAATCAAACGAGTTGGAGAACTACAAAAAATATATACGCTGATGCGGATTTTAAAATCATAAACATTATCATCAATTTAAATTTAAAAAAATTATGTGTTCAAGGCAAAACCACAAATTACCCTTCTTTTTTTAATGAAAACAGCCCTAGAATTTCAATAAATTTCAATCCAGTTTATATATCACACATATCCACATCATATATATAACATTTATACATATATTATATATATATATAAACAGTTTATATATGTTTCGTTTCTATAATACTGTATAGAGCATGAGTAACGTTTTGACCTCAGAGTCGCCACTGAAATAAGTGTCATCACATTGAAAATGACAAAATAGGGTTTTATCATTTTATTTTATCTGGAATTTATTCTATTTATGACAATTTTGAGGATTACACTAATTTTATTTTTTTGGAATTTATGCTATTTATGACAATTTTTAGGATTGGACTGTTTTTACTTTATTTTTAATATTATACACACATTCTGTCTAATAAATTAAAAAAATGGGATAACAATTGTTTTTAAAATTCTTTATGCAAATGTTAACAAAACAAAATTAAGATGGAATAATTCACAATAAAGTAACAAGCAATTTGATATGTAGTTTCCACCTAAAACTAATTTGAGAACCACTTCTTTTAAAGGATTGATAATAGTGAATAGTAGGATTTTTAAGTTAAATTTTCAACGTGAAGTTATTTTATAAGTATAATAAAAATGTGCCCTCGGCAGAGCTAGGTCCTGTTTGTACGTAGTACATAACAGTCAACCTAAAATTATATATTCTTTTAATAAATATGATAAGTTTCACAACTTTATTAAAACTTTTAGGAATAAAAGTTCTCCCAGTAGTTCTCTGAACAAGTTTTTTTTGTGGTGATCATTTTTTTTATTTTTGCGAAAAAATAAAAATTTGAAAACTATTGTAGAACAACCTTTAATTTTAATATTTTAATGAAACTAAAAGAGACACTTTAAAATCAAACTACACGCCTTAATATTAAAACAGACGCCCCAAAAATTTTTTTTGTCTTCGGCGAAATTAAATATATTGCTCGCTTCGCTTCGAAAAATGTTGCTTGCTTCGCTCTCACCGTTTTAACTAGCTTCTTGGACCCGTCCTGCATATATTATCAATGTAAAATTAATTGTATTTACATTAATGTAATACTCAAAGTAACTATATTAGTGATTACATTTCGTCAAACGTAAAACATGATTTACATGTATTTGTAACGTATAAAATAAATACAGATTGTATAATTAATACCAAAATAACGACACCTTTAAAAAATTTAGCATATATACAATCTCAGCAATGATATACATTCTCCTCCTAACCAGTATATTACTATTATCTACAAAATGTGAAGATAGGGTGGACGTAAAAGAACTAGTACGCGTAAATGCAATAAGAATAACATTTTCTGCAGCTAGTTTAATATACTTTGGTATAAACTTTTCAATATACATAACATTAGTATTCTACAGTGCTAATTTATCATTGGATGAGAAAGTATTACTCCAAACACTATCAATAATACTATCAAATGCTCTATATATACCTTTATCCATATACATAACTGAAAATTCATTTTCCTATAAATTAATAAAATATGCATCTCATGCAAATGTATTATTCCTGTACTATTATTTTACACTCATTATATTATACTTTACTGAAATTAATCAAAATTACATTTTTAAAAAACTTGGGTCAACAGAAACGATGACATTTCAATATTGGGCCCTATGCATTGTATCGACATTATATGATGTCTTCTTTGTACTAGTAGAACGTGACAATTATTTGAAATTGGGAAATGAACAATTTGATCATGAAAAGATTTTAGCCAATATTGCTAAAATTGTTAATGACATTGATAAAATTGTACTGGTTGTCAGAAAATATTATACAAATTTTTCTAAATTATCATTAGAAGTAATTAAATTTTTAAATTCATTTAAAAGTACTTTCATTGGTTTTGATCTTAAAAAATTAAGAAAATTGATCATTGAATTGGCAAACATTATTGACTACTACGACGAATTGAAAAGCTTTCATGATTTAATACAAAATACTGTACCACACATTATAATAGCCATATTTGTGATTAAAAAGAGTATATATTTCTATGTGTCATTGTTGATTATTAATTATTCAGTGTCATCTTTTCCTGAAATTGTACCTAAAGCCTTTATTGTATCGTATCGAATTATATCATCATTGATAATGTATAATTTTATAATATATTTGGGATACAACATATTAATGGGTTATAAAGGATTTACGTTTACTGCTTATGCCATCAACGATGTATTATTGTTTTCTTTAAATTTACTCTTAAATATAAAGAAAAATGATTTCAAATTTATACACAGTCTTAATAATTCAAAAATTGCAAAAAATTCCATGTTTGTATATATGATATATTGTTATGTACTATCTTTTACACATACGTTTTATTTTAAAAATCTAGTAAAAAACTCTGAGGATATTCGAGTAAATTATATAGCGATAGTAAAGTCTTTTGGCACAATATATACCTACGGAACTTACAACAGTTTAAATGATTAAATCAAATTTGTAAAAGTTTAATTTTAAGATTTAAAATTAATAAAACTTTATTATAATTTGACATTTTTTTTTGGGTAGATAATGGTTACATTCTTCATATCGAGAACAGGACATTTCCAATTGAGTTTTGCATATTTATCAAAAATATTCATGTAGACAGTGTTCATATACCTAGAATCCAGACTATAATAATTGTAGTAATTGTTGACTACATTTGTTTTAATGTTATGAGATTCAAGAGTGATTTTATTTAATTTTTTTTTGAAACGAAAATCACTAGGTTTCATATTAAACTGATTAATGTGTAAAATTATTTTCACTTTTTCATTTTTTTTTATACTTGATCGTTGTTCTTTACTTAATTGAGATTTTATGGTGAGGTGATTTGAAAGATCAAAAGTGATCAATTTCTTATCTTGTGATAGTTTAATTTGTTTGTTTGGACCATACAGTTGATTCGAGATTGTAGATTCCTTGGATACAGATGTTTTGGAATTTTTTAAAATTGAATGAGGGTATAAAGATTCACAAGTAGGAATAGAATGTGAATCTAAACGAAAATTTTTAGATATGTTTATAGAGTTTTTCATATTGAGAGCATTAACATTAGTTTGAACTGCAAAACATTCTTTGGAAAACGATTTATTATTAAATATTTTTTTTTTTTTGATATTTTCAATAAAATCTTTTGGACCATGCACACAGTAATCGTGATATAATTTTCCATTTTCAATGTATTTTTTTTGAAATTCATTTATGCTAGTGTCTTTTAATTTTGTATAAATTTTACAATTATTGTCATATATTCTACATTCACGTGGTCTGTTTTCTCTAGTCAAAAATATGAAGGAATTTTTTTTACGAAGATTCCAATTCATGGCTTTTAAATTTGATTTAAATTTTTCTCTAGTGATTCCATACTCTTGTTTTGATATTTTGCTTGAAAAATAATTGAATGCTTCACTAGAATCACTCATAGACCTTGTTTGTTAAGTATGGGTTAGTATAAATTAATAGTCTATGTTAGTAAAATGAGTAATTCCAATAATATGTATATGATTATAAATCACAGGTAATCAAGTGTATATCTATTCATTATATTGCCTTTTGAAATTACTAAAAACACTAAAAGTACCATACACTATGAAATTACTGAAATATTAAATGACATTTTCATAATTATTTTATTTGTTAATCACGTATAATGTCTTTACAATTGTTAATAATAATATATTCTAAATTTTTAATTGTAAAGTGATATATAATACTAAGACTTATTCTACATGCAATTTTTATTGTATGGTATTTTCTATAATTACATATTATATGTATTTACATATTTGAACTATATTATTAATTGGGTCAGTTTTTTAGTATTCTTTTGAGTAATGAGTATATACAAAATAAGTTTACAGCCAAATTTGACAAATAGATTGACTTACTTTTATTCATGATTAATCGATCGAATTAATCTTTAAAGCTCAGTCTTTACGCAATTTGTACAATATTAATGTAATAATGAAAATGTCTACAATATAATTCTAGTAAATTAAACAATTTAAAAATTAACCAAATGTAACTATAATGTATAATTAAACTTTAATTTAAATTCTAACAAATAATTATTTATATATATTTAATAATGTATGAAATGCAGTGTTTGTATTTTTGTTTGTTTATTGATAACACGTTTAAGAAAAAAGTAGGAATCTTACAACTCTATAAATACAATATTATGTGCAATTTTTAATTTCAATGTTAATAGGCTATTTAAAAAAATCTAAACTAAACGTCTTCACGGTGAAAAAAGCAAATTATCTTTATAGTTAAAATATTTTTTAAATTATTTTATTAAAATATAAAGTTAAATTAAAACAACGATTCGTTCAGATGAACAAGTGATCGTATCAATGTAATGGTATATTACAAGTAGGAAAACATCTTAATAGTATAGTATTATTTAGCCATTTATTTTTCATAACACTATTAAATTTCAAAAAAAATTTTGATTTAATATTGATAATATATCTGTCTATGTGAACGAACTAAGAATGTTGGAATTCTATAAATACATTATTATGTATAGTTTTTAATTACCCTGATAATATACTACTTTTAAAAACCAAAGATAAACGTTTTCATGGTCAAAAAATCAAATTATACTAATAATCAATCTTATATATAATTGATCGATTGATTCATTATCTTTTCGTTGCATACGAAATAAGGTATAATGTCCTTTAAAACGAATCGTAGTTACTTGGTAACGCTGCTTTAAACAAATTATGACTGATTTAAATCCATCATTTTCTGGAATGTTTATATTGAGCAGAACATATTATAAATCATCATCTGATATTGTTTTCATTAATTTGGCTAATCTGTCTTCATCATTTTTAAACAAATAATTATACCGAATTTCCAGCAAATCAATATCATTTATACTTTTAAAATTTGAGCTCATTGATTTGTTGTCCATTAATTTAATCATAATATTACAAAATACACTTTAATACTGATTGACATATAAATAGGGTTTATATGTTAGGTAAATTTAGGTAAATTTAACACCAAATAAACTAAAATTGATAGTACTTATTAAAACTTGTAGATTTATTTTAATTCAAGTTGCACAGTAATCCATTAATAAAATTTAAACTTTATTTATTTATTTTTCCCCTAATTTATTAATGTAATGGATTTGTATGAAAAAATTAGAGTTGAAATTGGCGAAAAATGGCGTAGGAATTCAAAAGAAAAAGATGCTGTTATAAAAAAAATTCATAAATTGGAATCACAGAGGTAAAATATAATGTACTAGTAACTAGTATATTTATTAATAAATAATTGTATTACTATCCTTACTTATATAATATAATACGCAATATTTGTTTGTGTGTGTGTGTTCCACTTTATTTCAATAACTACCAGTCTTAGAATTTTATAAAGTATCGGAAAAAACCAATAAAAATGTGGAATTTTAAAAATTCTAAGACTCTTAGTTATTGAAATAAGCGATAACACAAAGCCGTACAAACGGTCAGACAAACATACAAAGAGTTTTATACAAGTTAGGATTAATTTTAATTTAGTAAAAATCTCGAATTGACTTTCAAGGAAAATGATTTGATTGAAATTTACAAAAATTTTTTTTTAATGGAAAATACAATGAACATTTTAAATATAAATCGAATTAAAATAAGATTAATGCATTTACGAATTGAAT
Source organism: Intoshia linei (assembly GCA_001642005.1). Lineage (NCBI taxonomy): Eukaryota > Metazoa > Orthonectida > Rhopaluridae > Intoshia > Intoshia linei. Next base: position 5,314 of record LWCA01000395.1, on the reverse strand, counting down.
TTTTGGATTTATTCTTTACAAAAATTATATTGTAATTTATTAATTTATCAACCATTAAAAAATAAAAATAAATGTTTAAATATGCAATTATTGTAATTAGAAAGTGTCAACACTTGTTAAAAGTAAAAGGCTGGCCAAATTATACGGTAAACTCGAAAGACGTTATACCAGATACTGTACATGAATTTTCTGAAATTACCAAATTAATTTCAAACTTTTTGGATATTCAACAATTGTACGTTCAATATTATTGAAGAAAATATTAACTAAAAAAAATGTAATTTAATTATTTAGCATAACACCAAAAGAAGATAAATACGATATACTTTTAATTAACCTCTTGACAGACCCATTTGAAATACGTTTCAATTATCACTTTAACCGGGACCAAAAAACAAATGATTTATCCAAAGTTTACAAATTTGATTATTTACCATTAAACTTTTAAATCAATTTAGCCCTCAATACTTTTCCGACAAACGGTTAGTTGGATAGAATCTATAATAAACTTTGAAAAATTGATTTTTTCAGGGTTGCATTTTAACGTTAACCCTAAAGTAATTACTTTTCATATTCAAATTATATATTGCCAAATCATTTAGAAGGCAATATTATCTTTATTTGATGAATTATTATCTCAGAAAATTGAAAATGTTTTCAATAATGATGATTATGAAAATTCAATGAAATGGATGGATCAAATTTTGGAACATATACTTTTTATTAAAAATTTGGACAATACGTTTTTTTGTTTTGAAAAAATTTTCCAAAATGAAAATTTTACTCAAAAGTGGATGAAATTTGAAAACATTTGTAATTTTTTTGGAAAATTATCTACTCATTTAGCAATTCAGACTAAATGGAGAGAAATATCTAACCAAATTTATTCAAAGGTTCCATTCTTTAATAATTGGCATGATAATGTTAAAATTGACAATTACAGTTTACCACCAGTCGTTAATATTAGTAGATGTTATGAATTCATGTTTTGTTTGATTGATTCTTTTGTAGGTACATGTATTTTATTTTTTTATTTAAGAGTAGGAATGTATCAAATTTTTTTAGAAAGAAGTTCCATTTTACCCGCAAATTACACACCAATTTACTCTAAACTTGTTGCTACATTAATTGAAACATTTTGCCGTCATTATGTTGAAAATGTCAAAGAAATTAATAGTGATCATTCAATTAAAACATCCGTTTTGGAGATTAGTGCTATTTTAAATGGAATGAAATATTTGAAATTATTTTTATCTGATATTAAAGTGACTATTAATGTCCAATATTTAAAGAATATTTTAAATGAAACTGAAGATTATTTTATACAGTTTAATTATTCGTTTTTTACCAGAAATTTAATGGAAGATATTGCCGATAATGTTGCTAAATGGAAGTAATTTATTCATTAATTTTGGTTTTTTGTTTGATTGATAGTATTAACTTGATAGCATCATTTTTACATTGGGAATTGATAGCTGATATTCAATTTTAACTAATAAATTTTTGAATTATATTATTGTATAATTATTTTTGAATTTTTTTATTGGGTGGATAAAGGAAGGAGTTTTTTTAGCATGGATACTATTAGTATATTTATTATAAACATTTTAATTATTATTTTTGTTATTTAGTATCAAATTTGTTGATGATAAATGCAATGAATATAGTGATGATGTTGTAATGTTACTAAATCGAATTGATAATGTTATGTACCTTATTCTTTCTACAGTTTTTCAAGATTATCATAACAATTTAATGTTTAATCTTATTTTTCAATTATACTCAAATTTGGAAAATCAGGTTTCTTGGATAAATGTTTAATCCTTATTTATATAAAATGCTTTGTTTGTGTGTGTGTTATCGTTTATTTCAATAACTACTAGTCTTAAAATTTTATAAATCTAAATATCTTTTACCAATTTTCCGGGTGAAAGTAAAATAAATTTCAACCTGCCAATTTCACATCTTACGAGTCAAAAACACCAGTTGTCCCTCTTTTTGAAAATCAAACGAGTTGGAGAGATTAAAAAAATATATAAGCTGATGCGGATTTTAAAATCATAAACATTATTATAAATTTAAATTTAAAAAAATTGTATCTTTTTTGGTCAAAAAAGCACTTTAGTATTGATTTTTTTTCCGAAATATTTTATTAAAACAAAAAATGTAAAATAATTAAAGGTCCGAAAATCTAAAAAAAAGATTATTCTGATATAGCTTATTCCATTTAATATAAATAAAAAATTTCAACCCGAGAAATCTACGCATTCCCGGGTGAAAAATACTTTTTAATATATTATCAACCAATATTTTTGAAATATTTCGATTAAAATAAAAATGTAAATATTGATCCTACAATTTCAAAAAAAATGTGCATTATACGTCTACACATTTCCAATAAAGAAATATGGATGAAAATGTATATAATTCATTCCTTCATTTCTTTTCGGAGTTTTTTACATTGCTACGCAATTTTTAAATTTCAAATTCTCATTTTCAAAACATTTTTATTAAAACATTAAAATTTTTTTTTTAAAGATAATTTCATAATTGAAATTTTTATAGTATTATTTGATTAACCATTTTTAATTATGTATTTAAAAAAAAATGTATTTAAATATTAGTTACCCAAAATAGTTCACTTAATGATTTAAAATATGCAATAATCTTTGGTATAAAATGATATGATATTATTACGGTAACTAGGATATACATTTCCCTTTATCTTTCAGAATATACGTTTTGCAACTCGGCTATCATTTAAAAATAAAATTTAACAGAAATTTTTTTAAAACTGTAAAAATGTGTTATCAATAAGGCAATTTTTTATTGATATATATAATAAAATAAAAAACTGACCTAAAAATTAAATTTACTGACTTTATCTGACCTTAATATTTTTTTTGTCTATGGTTAATACCAACTGAATTTACCGTACCCGAAACATTCCTTTCGTAGGCTTTAAATTAAAGCAATATAATTTTTAATGGACCTTAATTTTAATATTCGCATAGACCTCGAGCATGATCACTAGGGTGTCATATTTTTTTTAAATTTTTAGAATTTAATGGGCGATTAGTAATCAATGTGTGTATTTTTAAAATAGAAGTACTATGTCGCAATTAAAAATATCTAATGATACTTATCCGAGTTGCCCTCATCATTTTAAATATCCTTTTAAAAATAGTACAGAAAAAATTTAAATAAATTGTAACTTTATTTTTTGCTAAAATTTCGTCAATTGATTTTTTCGGTTTTTTTATCATTGTTACACAATTTCTCATTTTCAAAAACGTTTAAAGTTTAGAATAAAATGAAGTACAGTTGAGGACAATAAAAGATTGTTAAAAATTGTTAAAATTGGCAGAAATATAATTAAACTATATCGCCAAATAATAATTTATAGTTTATATAATTATTTAAGATATATTATTCCAACTGTTAATAATAATGTTATCATTATAATCTAAATAATTATTTAATTTGTTTGATTATTAATGCTTGATGGTATTAATTTACTAATCTCAGAATAATATGAATGTTTTCTGCAATGATGGATAATATTAAATTCATTGTTAAAAAAGTTGAAAGCCTTTTATAATGTCACCACTATAAAGTTTTAATATACATTGTATATACTTCTAATCAATGTAGGTTCGAGATTTTGTTGTTAATATTTTTTGGGACATAATGGATTTTTTAAGTATTTTCTCTAAACTAAAATTATAATTTATTATACGTGTGACCCTTATGTACGGTAACTTTTTTTATTGTAAAAATTGTACCTTTTCAACCTGGTATTTGACTTTGAGCCTGTAATACAATATTATTGCGTATATATATAATTTATTTAGATTTTTAAAGGTGTACCAAATTTAAAAAAATCTAGAATCCTTAAAAATAATTATTTCAGTGGAATTCAACAATTATGTGACAAGCATGGTGTAATTGAATTAGACCAAAAAATTGAGAATATTAAAGAAAGGTGACTAATTTTTTCTCAAATTTGTATAAATTAATATAGATGTATGGAAGGATTAGAAATTGCTGCTGTGAATCGATTGCATGTGTTAAATTGCAAATTAATTGTTTGTTCATTCCATAAAATTGTTAGAAATGTTGATGCATCTCAAAAGGAAATGTTTAAAATTTTAATGTATGAAAAACTGCGCAATATTAATATTAATATTTCAAATTTGTCTATTGAAGATTGTTGGAATGTTATTAATGTGAGACAAGACGTGGACATACTTTCAAGTCAACTCATTATTGAGTACACTTCTAAAAACATTATATTTTAGTTTATTTCTTGTAATTTTTTAATAAAAGTTAAAAATATTAATATAAATTTTGTTTATGAATCATTTTACTTTATTCTTCTTTTATTGCTAATGTATTTGAAAATGTAGTACGTGTGCTCATGAATGATTGAAATTAACTAGAAATCATCACATTTCTATTCCAACTTTTGAAATGAACAATATGAAACAATGATATTCTACAAAATAACTTTAAATTGGAACATTTGATCAATATATAGTGTAGTATAATTTGTTGAAAAATTTATAAATTTAAATACAGCTGTCTTTATTTACTCCATTTTAACAAAATATATTCTAGAAAACAATCCTAAAAACAAATAAAGTTGAAAAATTGTGCATTTACTCAAATACAAATGTGTACGAAAATGTAATGTTCATTTAATCAATAGACTAGCTATATATACATTTAGCTATAGTTTTGTGCTATTTAGAAAATTGGGTACATATTGATGTATTATAATTGAAGATTTAAATAGTATTTCAATTTTATTTATTAGTTTTTTATTTATCTAGATTTTATTTGTTGATTTTTAGTTTTCAAAATATATTTATCACCAGTTTGTTAAACTGATTCAGAGATAGAATGAATGGTTTGTATTTTAGTGTTTCATTTTTACTTATAATATATTTTTAGATTATGAAAAAAGTTTCAGTGATTTAACCCATACTCAAAAAATCAAAATTAAAGCAAGTTTTTAAATCCTTACTTATAATGTACTTATAATGCTACGTAATGTTTGTTTGTGTGTGTGTTCCACTTTATTTCAATAACTACCAGTCTTAAATTTTATAAAGTCCACATTTCAATTACATTTTTTTCCGAGACATATATTAAGATAAATTTCAACTTCCCAAACTAACATCTTACGGGTCAAAAACTCCAATTATCATTTTCTTTGAAAATCAAACAAGTTGAAGATTTTAAAAAAATATATACGCTGATACGTATTTTAAAATCATAAACATTATCATAAATTTAAATTTAAAAAAAT
>LWCA01000311.1:0-32750 GCA_001642005.1 Intoshia linei | reverse complement strand
AAGCAATGGTGAATATTTTATAATATAACTTTATTTTTAATGTAATCAAATAAATATTTTAATTTTGTTAAAAAAATGACCTAATACTAATTATCACTCAATAACTCAAGAATCTTTAAATAATGTAATTATTAATTGTATTTTAGCTTAATTAAATAAATAATTATCATATTTATTACAAGATTATTTAATATGAAGAATTCGAATGCAATAATAATTCAACTTTATTAATTTGGAGAATAAATGGAGAGAAAATCGATTTGAGTTACGAATTAGGTGAACCTATTACTTTAACGTACAATACTGAAAAGGTCAGCACCGACATATCAATTGATACTGGCTCATCGGTTAATTTAATGAATAGTAAAACCTTACAAAAATTTTCCTCAATTCCAAAACTAGTTCCGTCATCAATTAAATTATTAGCGGCAAATGAAACAGTAATAAATCATTTGAGTATAGTAGAATTTAAAATTAATAATGAAGTAATTAAATTTTTTATTGCCAAATGTAAATCAAATATACTAGGTCTTATAGATAGTTTAAAATTGAAGATGATGTCTTCCGGTTAATATTATCGAAACTGATGATAGTTCAACAAAGGATAAAATAAACTATGTTAATTCAAAATTTTTAAAATTAATTATAGTTTATAAAAATATTTTCAACTCAAAACCTGGTACTATTAAAAATAGTCAACCTAAAATTGAATTAATTGATCATAGTCACCAAATGTCCAATATACCCAGTACTTCTCAACCTTCAAAATGAGGAAGAACAAATGTTAAAAGATATGCTAAAAGACGGAATAATAGAGAGATGCCCAGGTTCGAGTCATCGTTCTCCTTTTATGTTAATTAAAAAGTCAAATGGTAAATACAGATTTGTAGTAGACTATCGTAAACTCAATGGAATTAGCAAACCTAATTCTTATTCTACTCCAAATATTAAATTATGACTATTAATATGTCGAAGTAGTTAGTAATAAGCGAATTTTTAGTGCAATAAAATGTCGACTCTAATAATTATGAATTTATCAAAGTATTATTGATTTTTAAATACATTTTTTAGTCGATTATGCATTTATAACAAATTAATATAATAAATAAGTTATTTTCCATTTTATAAGTTCCATTTTACGGGCTTAAACTGAATAAGGCCCCGCAATTTTTAAATTTCAAATTCTCATTTTCAAAACATTTTGTTTAAAATTTAAATTATAACACTACAGCAACGAATTTATAAAAGTTAAATATTGATACTAACTTATAAACGTGTTATTTTTTTACTTATAATTGTTTCAAATTGAACATAAAATGGCAAAAAGAAAAGTGACATTCAGAAGCAAACAGGCCATAAAGGTGAAGATGAGACGTTTCAATGATTTATCACATTGAAAATGACACAATAGGTTTTATAATTTTATTTTTTCTGGAATTTATGACAATTTTTAGGATTGGACTGTTTTTACTTTATTTTTAATTTTATACACACATTCTGCCTAACTCTAATAAATTAAAAAAATTGGGTAACAATTGTTAACAAACAAAAAATTAAGATGGAGTAATTCACTTTAAAGTAAAAATTAATGTGATATGATGGTTCCACCTGCAACAAATTTGAGAACCACTCCTTTAAAAGATTGATAATAGTGAATAGTAGGATTTTTAAATTAGATTTTTTTGGTAGAGTAAAAATTTGCCCTCGGCAGAGCTAGGTCCTGTTTGTACGTAGTACATAACAGTCAACCTAGTTTATTTATAATTAATAATTATCATGTGAAATCAATATATCGCTCAAAAAATGTGATGTTTTATTCAAAATTTTTATATGACTGGTAGATAGCTGTCACTACTGCTGGTACCAGTTTCAGCATTTCAGCCGGCCCTGGTCATACTGTATCAAATGTAATTAATGTTGTTACGCATTAACAAAAATTGCAAAAATAAATCAAACCTATCGCAACATCCTCATGCACACATCACCCTATAGTGATCCACCCATTTTTTACAACATTGTACTCAATTTAACAGATTAAATTATAAATATCCAACGTGAAGCAAAAAAGAAATAACACCATAGTTTATTGAAAACGTTGGCTACCAGTTGAATATAAAGTGTATTTTTATTTATTAGATTTAACGCGTTTTGAAATTAGATTTGAAAAATTAAAAAAAATATAAAATTTATGGATTCATTTATCAAGTAAAAGTATAATCAACATGATTTCAATAAAATCAAAAATTGAAAGTGTAGTAGACTGCAACCATTTATGTTCAAGTGTATCTTTAAAACAAAAAAGCTTGTTCAATTTTGGCTTTGAATGTGAATCAACATGCAACGATATCTGTGGATTTTTCAAGTGTAATTTTTTTCTGTTTTACTTTAATTCATTTGCAACTTTTCAAAATCAATTATTGTAATTTTAATAATTACTCGGGTTGAATATATTGTTTATTTTGTACACTTTATATTTTACAAAATATAAAGCTATTACTTATTCCATTTTATAACTATTATTACAAGGGATTATACCAGTGTTTTTTAACCTATTCTACTTCAAAGCGCACCTTAAATTTTGATTAGAAAAAAACATTGACTTTCTAAAATGTGCTAAATATAAAATCATAATTCAAAAATACTTTTATTTTCTGAAATATTTTACCAATATTGCAAAGGATTGTAATAAATATAAAAATGATATTAACAAAGTTGTATTATTTTTAGTAATTCGTTGTTGTAGTTTTAATTTAAATTTTAAACAAAATGTTTTGAAATAAGATTCAAAAATTGCGAAGGAATGAACTATATAGATTTTCACCCATATTTCTTTATTTTGAATGTTTTTTTTTATTTTTTTATACATTGAATGCACATTTTTATTTTAATCGAAATTTTTGCAAAATATTGGTTGATAATATATTAAAAATTTTTTTTTACTGGGAATGCGTAGATTTATGGTGTTGAAATGATGTATTTATATCAACTGGAATAAGCTCTATCAGAATAATAATTTTTTTAATCTTCGGACTATTCATTATTTCATATTTTTTGTTTTTACCCTTTCATTAATTCTTAATTATTTGCAGCCCACCTGAACTCTACTGGTGGCGCACCGGTTAACAAACATATTATACCAATCAAACTAAAATCTTAGTTTGGTTTAAAATTATTGGATTTTTTTTAATTATCCGAGGGAACAGTTGTTTAAATTGATAAAATACAAAAAAGCCTTAAATGTATTATTAATTATAAACCAAGTTATATCAGATTATTATTGAAATTTTTAACACATTAATTGCGGGTTACAAATTTTGACAATAAAAATACGAACAATAAAAAATTTATCAACTACAATATTTATAATGTATATTTAAATTTTTTTTAATTATTTATATTACTTTAAATTTCATTAACGATGCGTAAACTTTAATCTGGAAAAATTCGGCGTTGTTTAACAAAACTTACGTCGGCCATAATGAAGAGGATTTTCCTGACTACGGTGGTTCGTCTCCACATTCAATATACTGAAATATCTGAAAATTATACATGGGTTATTGTTATTATATGTGTATTGAAAATACTTAAATTGTAAATTTCATTACTCATTTGTAAAAATCGCCATTCTGAGAGATATCGCTTACTTTGGGGACCGAAAATTTAAATTTTATTTTTTTAAATTAGATCTACCGTTTTGCTGGCTAATATCAGATTCTTTGATTTTAGAAGTTTACAACATGGAAAATGTATGTGTTTCACGAGTAAACTTAAAATCCTTTTTTCTCAAACAAAATGATGATTCTATTCGAATTTTAAACTGCATAGATGCTACTCCTGACATGAAAGAAGCGGACGTTTACAACCCTCAAGAAATAAAAAAATATTTATGTATTTCTGCATATTCTCATAAAAAAAACTGTTCATACGTTGTATTCTATCTTGTCAACGCTTGGCAAATAGCGCACGCTGTGCAATTTGACGACGAAGTAGAAACGATACATTGTTTTTATGATACTTTTGATTTTTTAAACCCTTCTACAATTAGAGATACATCCGCTAATCTGGTGGTTGGTTTTAAAGATGGAAAATTAGTTTTAGTCAATTTATTGGTGCCAAAAAATTGCGTAATGTTTGGAATACAGTGTGATATAAAGCCAGTACATTTAATCCCATCAACAGTGAAATTAGACTGGATAAAAAGTGTTCGAGAAAAGTATGTAGGATACACAATTGGAATTTTTTTGAACGATTTTTATTACAGAAAACGTGGGTTAGTTTTTTCAAGCAAATTCGCAGATTATGTGGACGTAAGTGAAAATTACACCTACCCCACATGTATATATTATTGCAAATATACAAAATCACTTTTCGTGGGTCATTACAACGGTGTTTTACATGTAATTAGTTTTAAATGCTGGCCAAAAGAAGCATCTCATAAATTTTATAATACCCCAAATAATCACCCAATAACAAACTTGTGTATACAAAAACCTGATAACGATCCACGTTATCACTTATATTTATGGGTGGTATATCTATCAAATAGACTACCAAATAAAGCAATGATGTGTTTATATCAATTATCTTTTCAAGTTCAAAAATTTTGGAAACACAAAGACGGTAAAACTATCGATGATACTCTTGACGCAGAATCTGACACTGAAACTGACAAATTAAAACCAGAAAGTTTCACTGAAGATTGTGAAAAAAGTTTTGTCGTGATTGGTGACAAAAACACTTATATTAAACTATTAAAAATGACCTTAATACTCAACATGAATTTATACGATGTATTGAATTTTAAAAAACAATCTATACAATTGACGATAAATAACATAATTCGATTTTATAATGACGGGGCTCTATGTGAAACATTTTTTGGAATTCAAATTGTTAATAGCATGCAAGTGTTTATGTTGTTGTTTGATTTGGATTTATGGTACGAATGTCGAGTGACGTGTGGCCCAAGAAAACCATTTTTTGGGCTATATCAACTGGATGATGTAAAGTCAAACAAATTAGATATCAATTGCCTTCAATACGTTTCAGATTCATTTCGAACATGTCCAATTTTCAAAAAAATTGGTAGATTACCAATATATACTAAAAGTTCGTTCAGTTTTTATCAATTTACGTCTTCCAGAGTCATCACAAGACACAATTTTGGTTCATACTTTGATAAATTGATTGATTCAAATGATGATAATATTTATCAAACATTTACAACAATTTGGAATTATGTCAATATGGCGATGTGGGGTGTAAAAAAATTTAGCAATTCAGAAATCAATGACATTTGCTTTGAAGCTTTTTTCGACAAAAAATATTTAATGAAACTCGTTAAATTTTACAACATGGTCAAGACCAATCCAAATAAAAATATAAATAATTTGAGTCTAGTGTTCTTGCAATGGTTATGGAGTATAGCTATAGATCAGAAGAATATTATAAAGAGCTTAATTTCAAAATTACTCTTAAACTTTTTTGAAGTTAATCCCACAAATCTCAGAATTTCTCTAATCAAATTAAAAGATATAAAAAAAATTTACACACACATTATCAATTCAGCAAACCAAGATCATTCCACACAAATTTCGGAAAATATTGAAGCTGTTTCAATTTTAATTGAATACGGCAATGTGTGTCTTTGGTTGTTGAATGAAGGAATTTTCAAACATGTGTATTTGACTAAACCACGAAATCCTACTGCTCGAATTGTAAATAAATTTAGTGGAATAAATCCATTGATTAATATAGTACTGGAATCTATTGGATTTTCAAATTTCTCTCAAATTTGGAGTAGTGAGCCGTGTAAATATCCGCCAAATTCTATTGATAATATTTTAAAAATGTTTTTGTTAAAGTTTGTTAAATCTCAAGAAAAATGTGCTATACTTTTATATTACTTGTGCGATATCGATGGAATCAATAACACTTTACAAAAATTGAATCATTTTAAGAAATGTTTTGATATTTCAACAGATACTTGTAATGTCATTATAGCTTCCTGGTATTGTGATAATTTAAACTTTAAAGAGGCTAGTTTGTGGATAGTTAAAATTACGTATGAAAATAATCCCCTTTTTGTTCATTTCTTAAATAAATTTGTATCTGCTAAAAAATTCAACGATGCTTATTATTTTTGCATGCAACTCAAATATGAAAAATTGGAAAATATTAGTTTACAATCTTTAACTAATATTTTAATTGTTTTTTTGAATAAAAAAAAATGCATAGACAATGTCGATAATTTCATGTCCAATGTTAAATATTATAAATATGATTTAAACCAGATTGTAGAGAATTTTTGCCTCGAAAATGAATTGCCTCATCCAAATTTAAGTAATTGTGAAAATGTTTCTACGCCAGTCGTTGAATCTGTCAAAATTAAAGTTCCGAAAATTATTAATTGTAATATTACTTATACTAATGAAATTTTATCCTCAATGTTGGATGAACAAGTTGATCAAATTTCTAGTATTACACCTACTTCAATTATTTTGCCTCCAGGGTGTTTGAAAAGGCCAAAGGATAGGAATGATATTGTTGTTTCGAAAAAAATACGATTTGATATAGATGAAAATGAAATTGCTTGCAGAAGTTTTATTAAAAAACCACAGTTGTCCAGGCGTAAGGCTTATAGAATGGTCGTTTCCAATTTTCGCAAAAATCGTAATAAATTGATTTTAATGAAACGGAAAAATTTAATCAAGGAAAAGGAATTGGAACAAATTCAAGAAAATGATGCAGATACGAAGGTATCTGAGCAAAGTACGACTCTAAATACAAAGGTTTCTACAAGTACACATTCTTTACTTGAACGGAAACACAATTTTATGTGGAGGTATATTAAAAATGACAAACAAGTTTTGAAGTATCAGGATAGTTTTGATGAATCCATGAGAGAACAATTGAAAAAGCCCAATATGTCGATCAATCTGGATGATATCGACGAGGAGTCATGCGCAGCTGAATTTGTTTTTAGTGAACCTAGTGAAATTGACATTTCTCATATAAGTAATTCAGCTTCAAATCAAACTAACCAAATAAATTTTGATTTTGAAAAATATAATGTGAACGCTAGACTTAATCAATCTTCAAACGTTAAAATTACTAGTGTTCCTCTTTTGTTGTGTAATAATCAAAGTAAACATACTTTTTATGAAAATACATCAAAATTTAGGAAAATTTATCGACAAATCTTGAAAAACCCAGAACTGTGTTCCAAAGTACCCAACAAAATTTATTTTCAAAGTATAATAACTGACCCTAAATCTTCAATTTTAAAAAACGTGAAATCTGATACTATTTATAAATTAGATTGTCAGAATATGAAAAATGTCCAAGAGGATACTATTACTACAAATGTGAATGAGGTCAATATTGAAAATAATTTTAAAAAGGATGAAAATACACATGAGCACGTGTCTCTAAATTCATTTATAGCTTCAAATGAATCAATTGAGACTAATTTTTTGACTGAAAAGGAAACTAAAAATATGGATTTTAAACTCATTCAAAGTAAAGATAATAAATCTATTCATATGGGTGATTTTAAAAACGAAAAGAAAGAAGTTGAAAGTTATATACCTAGTTTTTTAGAGGTTGAAGGAAAAAACGTTATTGATGAATCTAATGGCCCTTTTGATGAAAATAGAAAGTTAAAAAATTCAAATAGTCTACTTGACAAAAAATCGACAAGTGAAGGCAAAAGCGATGAAAATAAAAAGTTAAAAAATTCAAATAGTCCACTTGAAGAAAAATTAACAAGTGAAGGCATAAGTGATGAAAATTGTAATTTTACATTGCTATGTGAAAAAAAATCAGACGATATCAAATTTGAAAAAATTATAAACATCCCTTATAAACCGGAAAAATGTATATATGAACCTTACGAACAATCAGAATCTGAAAATGATACAAGTAAATTTTTTCATCGAAAGATATCTTTTGAAATCAACGAATCTGTTAAACATGTTGAATCCGTCCAACCAGTAAAACCTATCGAATTTAATATCGAAAAAATTGAAAAAAGAAATTATTGTTGTGAAGGGAAATTAGATGTAAAACTCGACCCTTTAAATTTTGAACCTATACCAGTACCAAACAATGACAATTCTATCCATGAAGTTAATGAATCTTTAATTGATAAAATGAGTAAAAATGTAGAAAAGGCAAAATTAAATATTTCTAATTTACAAAAAAATGTTCAAAATGAAAATTTACTTCTTTTAAATCGAGTAGATTCTGTTAAAGATGATATTGAAACTAAATTGAAAGAAATTCAAGCTGATATTGAAAACGATGTAGATTTTAATAATGTTTATAATTTAGAATCGGTATTCGATGAAAAGGTTTGATAACTTTTTTTGTAATCATTGTATTTTGGTCAATTTTTTTATTTAGAAAAATGTTAAAAAGTTGGTTAAAACTAAGGAAGAATGCAGGGTTTCTCCAATGAATAAAGTTGTCAAGTAAATTTTTTGTTTTACTTAGTTTAGTCGACGATAAGGAATTTTTAGTTTTGACTGGATTCTAATTTAAAAAATTTTCAAACTTGTCTCGTATTTTTTATACTACCCGCAGATGTTAAAGATTGTAATTCAGTAATTTTCTATTACAGAATTCTAATATTAACAAATATTATTGTAAAAATAAAAAATGCTTATTTTATTTCGAATGTTTTTTTATTGTCACTTTTTGAATGGGTCTGGTTATGAATTTTCAAAATTCAATAACACATATTTCATATACTTTTTTAATTCAGTGTTTCCCAATTTAAATAGTGTACGGACCCACATTTCAAAGTATTTATTTTTCACACCAAAGGAAATATAAAATATTTATGAAAATATTGAAGGTTGTTTTCATAAGATTTGGTAAAATTGTTTTTGTTTTCAAAGAAAGATTGGATTACGAAGTTGTTGCTCATAAGATTTGATAAAATCGTGTTTTTCAAAAAAATATTTGAAAAAGGAAAGTTTTTCTTTAAGGGGTTGAAAATCGGATTTTTAAACAAAATAACGGTTAAATTCTATTTTCCCACTGAGGTTTAAAGTAGTATTTTTTATTAAATTTTATTGGTGGTGGGATAAAAGTGAGATTTTTGAAATAATAATGTACAGTATTCTAGGCTTTAGGGTAAATTCCCAACATCTGACAACTCTAATAAATATTAAAAATTCTATAATTAAAAAGATTTATAAGTTTTTTGTATATTTTATTTAAACCTCACGGACTCCCAGGAATATAGTTTTGAACTCAAGGGGAACAGAGACCCAATCTGGAACCACTGCTTTATTTGTAATAACCCAAATTTTATTTAAAAAGTATTCTCTTGAGATTTAAGTGAAGAATTCCACTAAGTTTAATGATTTGAATTATTCGTAAATTTATTAATATATTTGCATAATTGAATGTAAATCAATTATTTTTAGACGCGTTAGTATTCAAAGAAGTAATGCAATGAGACTCAAACGAGATGACAATCAAGTAATTCATTATATTATTATTATGTAAATAAGTAGACTTTTTAATACAATTTTAGTTTGTACAAAGTCCTGAACAAATTTCTATTGCATCAAATTTTCGAATTTTGCGGTCGCACACGGTATTTATATTTTTTACGTTTATTTTATGAATAGAGAGATGGTCGTGAAAATCAATGTAGTACTCCAAAATCTAAAAATGTAAGCATTATGATCAGGGTGGTCCAAAGCATGGCCCGCGAAAACCTGCAATTGAAGTTATGTGAATTGCAATCAGATTCTTTCATTTTAATAATTTAAGAAAAAAATCTGATTGACCCTCTTAAATGGGTATAGCTTATTTTTAATTTATAGCTGGAGACAGATAAAATTTTCTGGGACGCACAAATGCGTCTAGGCGCACCCTTTGAAAAATATTGGTTTACAAAAATATCATAATTACCACATTACTAACATTAATTTAATTTTTTTGAAATTATTCTTAACTGCTTTGATAGATGAAATAATTGTATAAAATTTTTTTTAATGTTGCGGCTAGCTAAATTTCTAAAATCCATTTTTGACCCTCAATTGCCATGTATTTGGACCACCCTGATCATGATAATTGAATCATCTTATTGATATAATACATTTAGCACAATCCCACAAATGTACCAGTAAAAAAATCAAATGAAATCATAAAGGAACCTATTCCACCTACAACCACTCAAACTATGAACAATATCAAACCCGTTGTTGAAAAAGATAACAATTCCATCGTAGGTGTTAAGATTAAGAAAACTAAAAAAAATTATCAGGGTACACTCAGACATTTTTTTGAATTTACTACTATGTAATTATTTTTTATTTATGTTTATATTTAGCCGTCAAAAAATTAAAATTCACACCTCCCCGAACCCGATCATTTACCAGAAGACATAGTATAATTTTACCTAATACTTACGAATCAAATGAAATCAATTTAAAAAAAGTGTAAAAATTTATATTAAATTTACACGGAAATAAAAATCAATTTTAAACAGAGTTTCTTAATGGCGATATCTCCGAAATGGGGCCAATTTTTAGGAAGTGGTATATAATCTATTATATATTTCTTCTTAAATTGAGGTTATTATTTTTAAGGGTTCAAGAAATGTTTGAGAGCTTAATACCTTTTTAGAACATTAAATGTAATAATTCATATTTAATTTATTTTTATTTTGTGTGTGTTTAATCTATAAACCCCTTGAAAACATTTTCAGCAATAAATATTTAAACTCATCCAAATTGTTAGCTATATCCATCTATTTTATGATACAAGGAAAAGTTTATTACCATATTTATGATAAAAGGATAGAATAGTACATGTGTATTCAAAATTTGGCACAAATACGATAGCCATAAGTAAGTTGAGAATCTCTGTTATAAGTAATGTTTAATTAAATTATTAAATATTTCTGCAAATTGATATTTTATTTATTGTAGTATCTAATTGATCTATATTAATTTAATAGAAATATAATTAAAACCAAAAAAGACGAAAAGAAAACCAAAAAGACAAATGAAAAACGTAATTTATCAAGTCGAAAAATGTAAAATTTAAAAATTTTGTAAAATATTTTTGAATAAACAATTTTAATTGTATTAAATACCGATTAATGTACACAACTTAATCACTACTCAAAACAATCGCTTCTTCGTTTGCAGAAATATCATCGTCATGATTTGGACAAGGTTTTACATCTTGGCTATTTTCATCCTCAGTTCGATAAATTAAAATTATACTTTCTTCTCCGTCTTCGGTAATTGGCATAACCACATTCTCGACATATGGAACGTTTGTGGTAGACTTTTCTTGTTCATCTTTGGCAATTTGAATATTATTCGTTTTAACTTGACTTTTTTCTTCATTTATAATTTTTGTGATATCAGGTGTTTCTGCTTTTTGTTCATCGTGAATTGTTTCATACGTTTCTGGCTCTGGTATACATTCTGGTTCTCGGTCAGTTTCATTTTGAATAATTTCTTTTACAATTTCTACATTGTTTACATTTTCCTTCTGCACCTTTTCATTTTCTATAGTTAGCGAACATCCGCTATCGTCATTATTGACCTTTTCTACATTTTTATTTAAATTTACATTTGAATTTGTATTTAAATTGTCAAAACTATCTTTAACTATGTTATCTACATGTTTTTTACTATTTTGTGTGCGTTTCAGGTTATTTTTTTTATTGTTTTCAATTCTTGCTATTCTTTCAAAATCCTTTACAATATAATCATATGCTATAGGTTTTTTTTGAATTTGTGAAGTATAAGGAGCGAAATTGTGATTTTTAACAAATGGTGTATAGTTATAATTTGGCTGAATTGTATTAGGATTATAACACTGCCGCATATTTGCTGAAAATGTATATTTTGGATTATATAAAGCTGGATCTATACCCTTGCCAATTAAAAATGCCTTCAGTTTTATCTCGTGGGAATTTCGATCCATTAAAGATTTCATCATGTCTACATGCGCCTTTGCTCTTAATTGTATATTGTTTGAGTACAAATTTTTAAAGACAGTACTATTTTCTTCTAATAAACCTTTTTCATAAATTGTTTTTTCTTTTTGGTTTATTTTCGGTTTAAGTGAATTTTTTTCCTGTTCTATGTTAATTTTGAATGTGTCTTTGACCATTTTTTCATTCTCATCTTGTTTTTTAATATTATCACTCTTTTCGCTATATAAATTTTTTTCCTTCCCAATTTTTTCAATTTCGGGAATTTCTAAAGTCTCGTTATTCAATGTTTCGTTAATCTTGTCATTCTTTTGTAACAATACAATTTTTTTTTTTGTTTGTGGTTTTACATTTTTTTTTAAGTGAGAATTTTTAGATATTTTAATCGATCGACTTTTGGTTTTTTTGAATGTATTTTGGCAAGATAATTTTGAACACTCTTGGGTTATTTCTAAGGATAAACTTGAAGCTGTTGCCGCAGCCGTTAATTCTTGAGATATAATTTTGTGTAATTTTTCAATGTTTACTGTTTCTTTTAATTCCTTTGCCATAATTTCCAAATCTTCAAAGTATTTTACTAGCATCTAAAATAATGTAAATTAACTTGATTTTTATGTAAATTTATGCATAAAAAAAGTTAATTTTTTTAAAATGAAGGTCTATTTATCCAAAATCAACAATTAAAAAAATCAATAGGTTGGCCCTGGAGAGTAAAATTTTCAAAAAATTAAAATTATTATTATTGATTTGAAACCTGAAATCAAAAATATAGACCTCGAAAAAAAATAAAATTTTAACTTGTTTTTTCCTTTCTATAATATATGATATATCTTAATATAGTGTATGTTAATTTATTTCTATTCTGATTACAGTATAATCATAATTTATTTATTAACAAAATGTAAATTTACCATTAAATGTTCGTGAGTTTTTAACTGACATAAAAGTATAAAATTGGCATTTTGATCAAAATTAACATTTTCTGGGATTTTTTGATTTTCATCTGACAAAATCATACAACCATTACTTTCCGTTCCAAAAGTTGTAGCTAGTTTCTTCAATGTTTCGGGTTTAGCGTGTGAATTTTCTAAAATTTCAGAATCTTTTAGATAACTTGAATTATTTGAATTTGATTCGGAAAAGGAATTTGAATATTGCGAAATGATATCGTAGTCATTTTGTTTACTGGCAGTTTCTTCTAAATTGATAATTTCAGGTTTATTAATTTTATTTTAACTTTTTAATTTTTTTAATTCAATATCTTCATTAATTAAATTTTCCTTTTCAGACAATGCAGGCGTTATATCTTGTTTTTTAACAGATCCGTTCGACAATTTCAATTTTTTCGTAGATTCGTTTTTTGAATCAATTATTTCATCTAATTTTCGTTTTTTGGTCATACTACCAGTCATAAGTTTAGGCAAATTTGTTATTATAGATTTTGCTTCTTTGTTTTTCTGGTACATTAATGCTATAGTCGAAATGTCTACTTTTGGTTTAGGTAAAACAATTTTTAATGATTCACGATTTTCATTTTTTAATCTACGTTTCTCTGATTCAAACGGTGCGTCTAAATCGATTGAATTAAAATTAATTTTGGTGTGTTTATCCGAATGCATTGTAATATCCATGTCAGTTTCTAAGTTCATTATTGGTAAATCTATTTTTTTTGGTTTTTTCGTCTTTTTATGTTTTTTAATTTTATCTCCTTTGGATTTAGTTTTTTCATGTTTATCTTTATGTGACTTTAGTTTATCTTTACCGTTCTTCTTTTTTTTTTCTTCTTTGACTTTTTCTTTTTCTCTTTGTTTTTTTTCTTTCTTCTTTTTACGTCTTTCAGATTTTTCTAATTTTCTTAATTTTTTTTCAGATATTTCAGATTTTTCAATTTTTTGAAATTTTTCAGATTCATCTGACTTTTCAGATATTGTAGACTTTGCAAAAGGTTCAGATTTTTCAATTTTCTTCATTTGAATTTGATCATCAATAGATGCAATATTTTTTTTTAAGTTTTTATTTAATTTTGTTTCAATTGTTTGAGTAGTTTCAATTTGTACACCTTTTTCATTTACGTTATCGTCTTTATTGTCTTTATCGTTCCTTTGAACTTTTAATTTACTGCTCTTACTGCTTTTACTACTTTTACTTTTTTTGCTTTTATCACTCTTTTTTGAACTTTTTTTATCTTTATTTTTTTTTACTTTTTTGCTTATATCTACGTGTTCCACAAGGTTTTCAGATTCAGATGCCTTTTCCATTTTTATTATTTTACTTTTCAAAAGTTTTCGTTCTTTTTTAGACTTTTCCTTTTCCAATAATTTAACACTAGTTGGTTCATTTCCATCTGAAATAAGACTGTCTTCCATGACTGGAGGAGGTAAATTTCGACTTTCTTTGGTTATTTTAACAATTTCTGGTTCAATTGGTGTAATTGTAATAGGTATAGGTTCATATTTAATTTTTTTTTTGTCTTTAATTTTGTTCTTTTCTTCATTATCATTTATTTTTTTATTTTTTTTAGTTATTGGTGACAGTGAAGGTTCATTTTGACATTTATTTATTTCTGTCAATTCATTTTCTATATTATCTGTTTTTTCATTAATTATATCACCCTTGCCGTAATGATCTGTTTCCATCAAATTATTTTTATTTTGTTCTACCGTGTAGGCTTCTTCCGACAATTCCTTACTATTATCAATTACTTCAATTATTGTTGGTTCTTTAACATTTTTATTTTCAATGTTGGCGGTATTTTTACTTAAAATTACATTTACTTTTTTAATGTCGTCAGTTTTTTGAGGTGCTTGAATATCTTCATTTTTTAGCTTTTTAAATGTTTCTGTTTTCAAATTTTGTTTTTGCCTTTTTCTACTCACACCTGTAAAATAGTGTTAATTTAAAAATATATGATTTTAATTATTATTATTTTAAATTGAGTAGTATTATAAGTATTTAAGTTGAGAAGCGATTGAAATTTTTAACCACCAATATATAATTATTTCGGAGTAATATGGAGAGCAATAATGGTCCGATCAGATGGCAATTGTTTATCTGATTATATACACATTAAAAACAAATTGTTTCCTATATTTATTATTTGATTCAGTGGTAGCCAAAGTTTTTATTCCGCGTTATACAACCGGAGTAAAAAAATATTGAAAAAGAGATATTTTGCCTCTATTTAAGTTGATAAAATTAGATTTTTAATTTTGGGTTATGGATTAAAAAGTTATTGTTCATAAGATTTAGTAAAATCAAATTTTTCCATGATGTTTAAAATGGTATGTTTTATTAAATTTTATTAATGGTGTGATTAATAGTGGGATTTTTGAAATAATAATGTAGCGTTTTCTAGGTTTTAGAATAAATTCCCAATTTCTGGTAACTCTGTAATAAATATTAGAAATAAAGATAAGTTGATAAAATTTTTATTTCAATCTCACTGACCCCACAGCATATAGTTTTGGACCCCAATCGGGAACCACTGCAATAGCCAAAAACAATAAATACAAAAATTAGACCAAACTCAATAAATAAAAATATACAGTTTGATGGACTATCGTGTTGATGTTGATTAATTTCTATTGGTTGTAATTCATGTTGATTACTTGAATGAATTTGTGTAGTTTTGGATTCTTTTTCCTTCTGAACCTGTTTATTTAATTTAAAAATACTTTTTTCAATTTCTTTAATTTTTTGAATGCTATTTAATTTTTTAATTTTTTTTTGAACTTTAATTTTCCCTTGCGCAATTTTATTAGCATTTTTTTTAGATTCCTGAAATTTTGTTTCATCAGTGGAATAAGAATCATCGGTGGAATGTCCATGTTTTTTTTCCGTTTTATGTTTATTTTTTTTGACATTTTCATGATCTTTTTCAATTTCCTTAATTTTTTTAAGATATTCGACCTCATTTTTTTTCATTACGTCATCATTTTCCTTTTTACCTTTAGAAAAATTAGTGTCATTCAGCAAATTTTGATAAGCCATATTAGGGTGCATATTTTCCATATTTTGGCGAGTATAATTCATGTAGGTAATCGGCTTGGAATGAAATGATTGTGGTGGAATTGTTTGATATTTTGGATAATAATTGGGAGATTGCCTTACGACATAACCGGTTCTGTTAATGATTGAATTCTCAATAATCAAATTTTTTGTAGATTTTGGTGGGGTAACATTAGTTTCCACCATAGTTAAATGTTTAATCAATGGTAATTTACCTGCTTTTCTAGCCTTTTCAAGTTCTTCATTTTTAATTGCTTGTACTTTGCTTTCCAACCAGTCTAGTATCATCTTTTTTTTAGTTTCATTGTATTCATCAGTAGATTTTATACTTGTCTGTTTTTTGTTTAAATTTTTCAAATATTTGAAGTCTGAATTATAATATTTCAATAGTAAACTAGATCGACCGTCAATACGGGCCAATTTAAGTATATCTCGTTTTTCTACATTGGATTGTAAAATGTATTGACCAATTATATCATCCGGCTTAGTTAAACTCAACGTTAATTGACCCAGAGCCTTGTTAACTTGAGATAGCGTCATTGTAGATAAATCAATCAAATTTTTTACAGTTTTAGTTTTTTTTTTAGTCTTTTTTTTGGATAATATAGATTTTTTCTTGGCAGACTCTACCGAAGATTCTGAACAAGAACTAGATTCTGTAAATGGCAATTCTGTTGAAGTGTCTGAACTTGAATATGACAAACTATACGACGAATAAGACTTTGATCTACTTTTTTTTATACTTTTTTTATTTTTTTTTTTTTTCGATTTTGCTTTTGAATGTTTTGAAATCGATTTGCTGGAATCAGAACCAGATTCTGAATACGATTCAGAATTGGAATCTGAACTACTCATTAAAGCTGTGTTTTTATTCGGTCCAGTTTCACAGTAACTTTTAGAACGTGAATCTGAATCGGAATCGGAACCTGAACGGGAATTTGAATTTGAATTAGATCGAGAATTGGAATTTGAATAAGAACTAACAGACCTTGATGCTGATATTTCATCATGTTTAGAAATTTTCTTTTTAGCATTGGTTGATGGGTAATTTGGATTTCCGTTGTATGTCGCATAGCTAAACATTGAAGATGTGTGACTGTCTTCATCTCCCTCTTTCTGAATGACTTCAAAACTAAATTAAATTTTTATTAAATATATTGGATTATACATATTATGTATATATATTCATATTAAACGTTATAGTTTTAGAAATATTTTAATAATTTTTTTAAATAAAACTTACGAGAACTAGAACAAAAACTGACATTTAATTATGTTTATCTTTAATAGCTTTAAAATAATTCCATACATTATTAACTGAACGTATTTTTTTACAAGGATAGATGAACTGTGTAATTTTTTGTTTTACATATTCATTCGTATTGTAAAAGTGTGGTACGCAACGATTAAGAGCAGCGGTTCTCAACATACTTCACAGTTGGAACCCCTAAACTAAAAAAAATATAATTTGGTACCCCATGAGTGGCCAAAGTGGTCTATGTGAACTCTCGGTAATGCTGTGTGATGAGTCCGGTGCCGACGAAAGACGAGAACAATAATTATTTTATTATTATATAACATGGCAACACCCCTAAAACGCTAAAAATCGTCACTACTTTGTGTAAAAGTCAAATGTTTGTCAAACTCGCAAACGAAAGTATAGTTTATAAAATTTATGATATAAAATAAATAAATTTTTGGATTAATAGAACATTCTTATCAATCAAAATAAAATCAAAAATGAAGGAGAAATTCCGTGGTTGTGAATCACTTGTATAAATATTGTTATTTTGATATTTCACATAAATCACATACATGTACTACCGTTTTTAATTTGTAAAAATCTTGAAAATGTCAAATATACATTGTAAATAAACATAAACAAATAAAAATAATATTCAAGGTTAACCAAACATTAAATACACATCTTTATAAATTATAATTTTTATAAATAATACTTATCAATTAATGTAAATGTAAATACCGTGAATTTTTTGAACTCTAAAAAATAAATAAAAATGAATCAAAGAAATATAAAAATATTAATAAAATATACCTTATTATCAACGTAACCATTGTTTACAACTGGATTTTTTTCTAAATATTATTATTAATTATAAATTATATAATAAAAAAAGTTTTCACGCAAACGTTAGTCTTTTATAAGTCTAGCAATTACTCGTCAATGACAATCAAATCATCATGGTATATTAATTTTAATATTATTATCATAAATCATTTTCTAGTGTATTTTAGTAAAATTTTTAATCAGTTTCACGTGCAATTAGATAAAAATATAATTGAAAATGTCTTTATCAAAATCTTTTTTGGTATTATCATTTACATCTGTTTATCCGTTTAAATGATACTAATTATTACTTCTTGCTTAGAATACATAAGTCGTGGCCGAATCTGTGTTTTTTAATGATTGCATAAAATCGTATAAAATTTATGAATAATTATTCATACACACATGTAGTTCAAAATCGAATATTATGCAATTCCAAATTTAGAATTAAAAAAATTACCTGTCATTTTTATCTTTAAATTTTACCGATAACAAAGAGTATCTTTTATTTACTTATTTAAATTGAACATTTAATAAATATAAAATAAACAAAACTGGTTTCAACGAAAACTGATACTTTTCCTGGTAAACATTGAAATGTATCAGTTTATTTTGAAAAGTAAATTGTATTTTATAAGACTTATATCAATAATTATACACAGAAAGGTGTCTAAATTAATCACGTTAATATTTCATTGTAAACAAATAAGTCAATTTTACTTCATATACAAACATAACATATTATATCGTCATAGGTTTCTATTCAATTACACAGTCAGAGCAGAGGCGGGTCTAGAATTTTCAGCTAGGGGGGGGGCGAAATAATTATTAGGGGCTAAACTCATATAATGTATTTACATTTTAATTTTTATATTATGTTTATTAATATATTTCTTTATTTTATAAATTTTTCAACAACTGCATCAACATCGACATTTTCGGTAAGTTCTCTTTCGATTATCAACAACCTTAAGTCTGATGATTTAAATTAAACTGTTGTTAAACTTCAATAACAAATTAATATACATAAAACGTATTCATTGATAACAAGCATAATTCAATAAACTGTCCTAGATTTGGTCATAAGATTTAGGTCATAAATTTGATGGGTCCTAAAAGCATTTTTAAATTTTATACAATGTTAATATACAAATTAAAATATTATAGGAGCACATTTGTCACACCATGGTGACAATCTCCCTGCACCCCATTTAAATCCGCTACTGAGTCAGAGACGTACCTACCAAGCTCGGGATCACCCGAATATAAAATACAAGGGCCTCATGAAGATAAAATGGAAAGGTTTGGAGTATGATAATATTCAGATCTGTATACAATAGTGATTCACAAAAGTGAATACTTCAAAATAATATATGTAATTTTTATATATAATAAAAATGAAGTTAAAATTTACGGATAATTAACATAAATACATACGCATTGAACATTCATTGGATTTTGTGTAAAAAGTTTAGATCAGTGATCCCGATTCAAATAGTACACGGACTCCAATTTCAAAATATTTATTTATTTGAACCTCAAAGGAAACATGAAATATATAAAATTTATCAAAAAATTAAAAGGGGTTTTCTTATAGGAAGTAGTCAAATCGTTAATTAATTAAATGGTACTGTGAACTAAAAAGTTTAAAAACTCTGCTTTAAATGAAATAATTCTAAAATATTTCGATTTATCTTCAAATTATTATCGGTGTATTATTGTTATAACTTCAATCTATAGAGATAAAAATAAACAAATAAATACGTATATAATGCAATAATAGCGGAATTCAAGAAATGGATGATATTAATATCGACCTTGATAACTTGATAGATAACTTTGAAAATAATACGAAAAACAAAAAAAAAATTGAAAATAAAGAAAATTTCATTCAAGAAACGTAACAATAATTTAAATCATGTATATATTGAGATAAATACACATTTATTCGTCGTGGCTAAAATCTATCATAAATCATGATAATAAATTTATATTCTATATATATATTTAGAACGCCTCAAATAAAAACGTTAGATAAGTTATTAAAAGAATTTCAAATTGATGAAATAAACGAAGATAGTAAACAGGACAAAATTAATGTAAATTAAATAATTTGTAAAATCAATCTCCCATTTTAGCATAATTCAAATTACAATAGTGAAACGAAGACCATAAAGTAATTTTAAATTTTGTATAAATTTACGGGAATTTTTATCAATGAAAAAAATATATAAAAGAAAACCAAACCGTGGTCTATGAAATAACTTAATGATTAACATTCTTATTCATGTGGTTGATAAATAGGTGTATAACACCAAACGTGTAATAAACATTATTTTAACTAGTAGACACACTTTTTTTAGAGTCATCTCTGCGTTGGTAAAAAATTTTAATGTGATTCTTAGAAAAATTTCTACGAAAATTTGTTTTGGAATTGTTTAAAGAAGCAGAATATAATAGTACATGAAACTTAAACATAAACGTACCTTTTGTAAAAAAAATGAAATTATTTCACACCAGTGGGGTAACCCCACCCATTTTAGCAAACACTGATTTAAGTATATCAAGCTAAATTTGAGTAAAATATACAATATTTAATTCTACTAGTAAACTATTGTAGATGAAACAGATAGTTTATTAATATAATAATGTATAGATCATTATCATGGTCAAATCTAAAATTATTAAAATTATGTATATTCAATTTTTGCCGATTGCTACAGATATTTTTAAACTATTTTTATGATATTTTTAAACTATTATATATTTTTTAAACTACTACATTTGTATTTGTATTTATCATCCCACTAATTTTCAATATTATTAATTTTTAAAAAAATATAATAATATATGTCAATTTTTACATTTAATATACTATAGAATCTTTAGTAAAGAGTTGTAAAAATTAATTTAAAATTAATTTAATATTGCAAAACTTGAGTAACCAACTATCAACTTTATCAAAACTAATGGCGCAAAATTTTTATTTATTTTTGTTATTTATTATTTATATTGCAGGCAATATTAAAAAGTTTAAGTATTTATAATTTTTTATTTTAGAAAATGCACTAACGTTTTTGCCGGAGGAAATAAAGTGGACTTGGGTTTATCGGATATGGTTTTAAAACGGTATATTTTGTATTCTATGTACTTTAATTGTATTTAAATGTCATGCTTGAATATTTTAACAGTAAACAAACAAATTTTAATTTTTGTTGAAATGTGATCATTATCAATGATCATAATTCCAGTCTGATTCAAAAAATATTATTCCTTAAAAATTTGAAAGTAGAATTTTAAATGAAAGAAAATTGAAATTAAATCTTAATTTAAATGTTTAAATTTTTTTAGTGTCGGTCAATTTTGATTAGTAATATTAGTCCAATGATTCCTACACTTTTTTGGATCATAACCCCATATCAACAATAGAAATTTGTATAAATCCAACTTATAATTTTATTCAAATTTGTATTCATCTTATTTCGGTTCAGTTGGAGGTAGGGTCGTGGAGAGTCAGCAGTAAGCCCGGGCCATATGATAATTGTAGACCATTATCATTTTTTTTAAAATTGCTTAATCGCTCGTTCATTATTTAAAAATTAAAAATAGCCCTTGGAAATCGCATTAATTATCGAAATTTTAGTATGATTAAGAAATTCAACGTTACTTATTAATACATTAAAAAGTAGACCACTCATGATTTTAGGCCCGTAGCCCCTCTCCACACTCTGGTTGTGGGTAGCAATTCACCTTCAAAAATGTTTCAAAAGATTAAAAAAAGTAATTTGGCTTTCTAACCATAAAAAGTAGGTCATTACAGTGATAAGAAACATTGGTATACAGATTTGTAAATTGTAATAAAATACATAAATAAATGTGTTTCTTATAAAAATTAAATAGATGCTGTCACAACATGAAATGTCTCAAATGCGATATTGATGTGGTCATTTTATGTAATCAAAAATGGTCGAACAATGTAGATTATTTATTTTTTCGTAACAATTCACCAAACATTACAAAAATGAAAAAGGAGTCTAAATTTGACCGTGACTACAGATGTTTTGCATGTCAGTGTCAATGGTGTTCAATTAGCCATACCGATACAATCAATGTTTCGGAAAAATTTAGATGGGTTTGTAAAGGCCATTAAATTAAATATTTAAATTTTAAAAAAAATGGACCTTTTACGACTTTAACACTGTCAAATGTATTTATAGTATACATTGTAGATTATTCATTAATCTCTTTTGTTAAACATACCTGAGTTTGAAAATCTTAGACCAAAATTTATTCTTTTTATTTTATCATTGATTGCATGCAGTGAATGCTCTCTTTTCGGTTCACACACTCTGTAAAGTCGTGTATTCTATGTAATAAAAAATTCAATTTATTTTGATGAAAAATTTTTATAAACAATGATATTTCCTCATGTTCTTTGACACTTTGAAAAATGCTACCTCGCATGCCACGAGTCTCCTCAAACTGTTGTAGTTTACCAGCTGTGATTAGATATAATCAACATAATGTGAAATTGACACATTTAATATATTACACTTTTTCCTTTATAAGTTAATTTTTAAAATATTATTGTACATATTTTACATAAATAATGGTTACTATTGATTAGGGAAATTGACCTTTTATATTGAGAATTCTATATTGAAACAAAAAATATCAATAAAAACCTTATCTAATAAATCAAACTATATCAAATTTATATGCTGATTTCTTCCTTGACGTTTAAAAATAAAATCAATCAATATATTTAAATATTAACATTGATAAACATTGCATTAAATTATTTAATAGAAATTTCAAAATAAATATATATATTTTTTTTATTTTTCGGAACTGTATAAATCTTTATTTTGAGAAATATTTTCATAATTGGCAAAATCGGCATCAATATTAATATGAACATTGTCCTTTATTTGGCTTTTTTGTGCATTTTGTGATTTGTAATCTAATTGGTGTTTCATGACCATTGTAGTTTTTAAACTGTCAACATTATAATAAAGAGGAATGGTTGACGCAATATAACATACATAGATAATGAAAGTAATCCACTCCAATATTACGGATGCCGTGTGCCATTTTATTCCCTAATATGTTTATCAATTTTCAATTAATTAATTGTATTTAAATTTTAAAATGTATACATTTGATGTTTCTTTCCACATGAATGGAGAATACATTGTGTCCCCATCAAAATATTCCCAGGCTTGTTTCGTAGCTATGAAACCTATACTGTTGAATTTATATATAAATATATTTAACCCCATATTAAAACACATGTCATTAAACTAGAAAGTGCTATTCTAAATGCCATTAGTCCTTTACTGTGAATGTTTACATTGTGAGATTTGTTGGTTGAATGGTATAAATATGTGATTATTAGCATGTAAATTGGTCCTCCCAAAAATGTCATTGCAGCACCAATTACGTGACATAATATTACATTTGATACCTAATATTATAATAAATTTTATTATTAGCCATTCAATCCAATGTCATCCCCGGTTAATGGTTTAAAAAAATAGTTACATTAATCATTATTTTCTTCTGAATCATTAAAAAGAAAGTAGTTTTATCAATGACAGGGCCATAGAGATCTAAAAGGGTGACTGGATCGGATGAACATTGTAGGCCCTTAAATTAATTATAATAATAATATATTAATAATAATATTAATAAAATATATTGCTTAATCTTTAATTTAAGTTCATTTAATCAACATATTTGACAACAGTTTAGACCAGTGTTTCCCAAACTGGGCAATATCGCCCACTAGTCTGCGATTTGACTTTTTTACTGGGCGATGCGAAAATAAATATTTTTTATTTTTTTCAACAAATTAAATTTTCAATTTTATGAAATAAAAAAAAATTGAATTACATTGAACGATAATTAATTTATTAAGAGTTTGACTATATAAGTTATCTAACACCAATTATCTGTGTAGTAAGTATGTTGCCTAATATATTTTAATAAAATTTAGTTATGCCTGCTTCCAAAAAATATGTTCTTGGATATTCTACCGATTATTTAAAATTTTATTTTAACTGGGCGATAAAAATAATATATTTAATAAAATTTTAAAAAATGGGCGATAACGCAAAATGGGTTGGGAAACACTGGTTTAGACCTGTCAACGTGACCGTACAAAAATAAGATTAACTCGAAAATTTTAAATTAGTATACTAATTTGATCCACTATCGAATTATTTACATATTACTGCTAGATATAATCAACCAAAAATGTTAATATAAGATAATAATAATTTGTGTCTAGTTATTAGCAAATACAAGTTTGAAATTTTAACTTTTTTTCCCGCCTCGACAATAACTTGAGATTAGAGTTGGGCAGGTGTATTCAAGATTATTATTTACAGTAATTGACAACAATACCAATAATGATCTGTAAATGAATCAACAGTCATTAAGGTTATAAAAATGTACCTGAAAACTACCAACAACGACGAGACCAATGGATGACGTAAGTCCGAGTGCAGCGGCAATTTTGTTGATAATTTTTAAACTTTTCAACGTGCTCTTGATAATTTTGTAGTTTATGTATATATACAAACAAGCTTAAATAACAAATTAATTAATTTAATATTACGAATCATTAATACATTCACGTATTTAACCATCTACAACAGGGGTGGACACCCTTTTTCGTGCAATGGGCCACACTTCATATTTAACTTTATATTGGGCCTTTTAACACCAAGAAAAATTCTTCAATTTCACTTTATTTTCGTATTTTCTTCTTTTTTAAACAATTTTTAAAATCAATATTACAAACCCTTATACCTATTTTCACTAGTTTAAGAATATTTTCAGTTAAATAGTCAATACATTTAAGGAGTAAATGTATTTGATTGCAGTAAATTCTCATATTCGTCAGAATTCATAAAAAAAATAAATCATTATTGTTTATTATAATAAACATAATTCACTCATACTTATCACCAGGGATTGAAAATAATTGCAATTAATTGAAATTTTTTTATATTTCAAAACACCTATTTATTGCAATTATTTTTCATTTTTAAACAAACAATGAACTGATTTTTTTTCAATAATTTGTACCAATTAATTTCAATTAAATTGGTTGCAATCAATTAGTTTCAATTCCTGCTTATGACTCATAAGTGATTTTGCTTTTTCTAAAAGTGGAATATGATCTGATTTAATGTTGCATTAATTAAATTTAAATTATTCAAAATTTTTAATTTCATCCCGGGTCACAAAAATTTATAAGAGGGTCACACTTTGCCCATATATAATATTCCCACTTTGAAATAGATTCTACAATATATATTAGAAGAGTAGTTCACCAAAAAAAAAAACCATTTTTACTAAAAATTTTCATACCGCGTCGAACTTACCATATCAAAGGCCCTCCTCATAACGGGATGATAATCTGGGCACTGACGAAATGTTAAAAAATAGGGCCTCACTTTTATAAATTGAGCAGATATAAGTACATTTATCAAAAATATAACTTTTTTGCCTAGTGTGACCCAATTCTCATATGGAAATGACTGGATTAAAATATTCCATTTTGACATTTTTGAAAGGTAAAAAATGTTACTACATGTTTATTTATGAACTATTATAAAAAAACTTAAGATGATGGTTTTAAACAAAAATATTATGACTCTACAGCAGGAGTCGGCAACCTTTTGCGTCTTGTGGGTCACTTTTTTACTTCAAAAAATTCCATGCGCCCGTTTTTGAAAATTTACACATGATACATTTTAACTGTACAGAAAAGGTTCTAGTATATTTAAAAAATAATATCCAGATCTGAAACTTGAGAATTAAAATGATTATAATGAGTCAATTATATTAAAAAATGTTGAAAACGATGTTTAAAAGTTAAAAAATTTAAAAATAAATAATATAAATATTAACTCAAAGGGCCACCAAAATTATTCTGTGGGCCACTTTTGGTCCGCGGGCCATTGGTTGCAGACCCATATTCTACAGAAATTAATCAGCAATGTCAATGTGCCAATTTTGTATATAGCAATAGGGCTACTGTATGATGTACATTTAAATCTAAAATGAAATGATATTCGTGGCACTTTTAAAATGCCATAATGTAATTAAAAAAATACGTAACGTAAATATATACTGAGATATAATAAAATTAGATTACAAATACAACCAGCTACAGATAATGCAAAAGTAAAAATACAACTTTCTGGTGTTTCTACGCCGGTATCACTAAATAAAAATAATTATCATAAAATATTATTAGCATTACACCAAAGTAAACAAAAAGTTTAAAAGTAAAAGTACCTGATGTATGGTAACGCAGGAGTGTGCTTGTAATATCTGCTTAGTACATATCTATATTATTTGTCAATTTATAAAAATTAACTGAAATAATTACGTGGTCAAAAAAGTTATCGGGTATATAACCACCAAAGAAAGTGGAACAAGATGATATCCCAATAATTGCATAGGTTATCAACTTACAACTTTAGAATAATATAAAAATAACGAAATTGAACAATTTTATTTACTTTACACTTTATTTGATTCATTTGCACAATGTTCATAGTTAATATTTAACATTAAATATTGGAATAATTTCTGACATAAAAAATAACTTTAGTTTAATATATCATAATAATATTATTAATTGTATTATAATTAATTATACATTATAATCAAAAAAATGATAAATAATAAATAAATTATATATTTAAAAATAATACATTATAGCAGCGTTTCCCAAATGCCGATCCGGGAACCAGTACTGGTCTTAAAAAAATTAACTAATTAGGAGTCCATTTATTACGTTTTTTATCAATCTTTTTTTACTGTTACCTAGTAGTTTCACTTCAATGGTCCGCGATAAATTTTATAATTCATTACCGGTCCACCGTCAAAAAAGTGTGGAAACTCCTGCATTATAGAGTGTTGCGTTCTTTTTAATTCTATTAATATATTCATGTTTAGCTGAATTGCCAGAGATCATGAAATATTTAAACTTAAATTTTAACTGTTGATTTGATAGTTGAGAATGATATCTATTTATTGAAATAGTTATCATGAAAAATATGTAAAAAAGGTTATAGTGTACAAAATTAATTTTTTAAAAATAAAAATTTATATTATAAGGCACCACAATTGACATCGCTGATATTGAGTGAATTTGATTAATTGAAATACATAAATAATATTGAGTTCAGGGTTTCCAACTTTGTTACTATTCCATAATTCCGTACCTATACAATGACCCTATCATGTAACTATATCCACAGTGTGTGGTTGCATGTTATTTTAGGAACTACGAAAGTATGTTAATTCTTAGTATATCATGAAAAACTATTCTCTCAAGCCATGTAACGGTTATATTGATTGTAGTTTAACTTTTGGGTTTGTTTAGCACAGTAATTCCCAAAGTGGTTCACAAGAAAAATTTTAAATAATTTGAAGATAACCTTTTTTTAACAATAATAATAATAAATTAGAATTGTATCGATCATTTATTATTATTATTAGTGAACGTAAACATGATTTAATCAAAATAAAGTGAAAATTTACTGAGTAACTGTGAATAACGTGAATAATTTTCACATGCGTTAAATTTAAACTATGTAACGATTTAACTTAGTTCGATTGTAGTTTCCGGAATAGAACCTAGCAAGCCCGTCGCCACTTCAAAAATGAAAAATAGACCGTTACAAAATTTTGTAAACGAATTATAATTTCATATAACTCTATCCACCTTTCTAAGACTTTTGAGTTGATATTTTAAATTTAACACTCAAATTAGTTGATATTCAAGATTTTTTTTAATGCCCAATTTAATAAATTAAAGCCTCCATTTTAAAAAAAATTTCGTCGAGATCCCTAGGTGGAAAGATCTCGCATACGGCACTGGTAGTTCACAATAAGTATGTTTGAAATTAAGAATTAGTTTAATTACGCCATTGAATCTACCTTGTCAAAATTAATGTATAATTTAATGGAGATATATGAATGGAATATAAAAATTTTACCTTAGTGGCGTTTTCAGGTTTAAGAGGATTTTTTAAAAAATTATGTGGTCCACACACATTTTTTTTGTGACAAGTGGTCCATGGTGGAAAAAATTTGGGAAGCAATAGTTTAGTATATGAAAAATTTCCATTGGAAATGATTATAAATTTTATATCACTTTGATAAACAATGTTAGTTTGAGATGATTTAAGAGTTATTTAAGCTATAAGTGTTTACTTTTATTACATTACTAGATTGAATTTTATGTACTACGTACAAACAGCACCTAGCTCTGCCGAGGGCGGACATTTTTAATGCTACCCCAAAAAATAAATTAAATAAGAAAATCTATAACAGGAATGCGCAGAATTCTGGGGCTGAAATTTTGTATTTATATCAACTGGAATAAGTTGAATCAGAATAATATTTATTTTTTTAATTATTTCAAATTTTTTGTAATTAAAAAAAAAGATTTCTGATAGAACTTATTCCAGTTGATATAAATACAAAATTTCAACTCCAGATCTACGCATTCCCGGTGAAAAATAATTTTTAATATATTAACCATATTTTGATTAAAATAAAAATATTGATCCTACAATTTCAAAAAAAATGTGCATTGAATGTCTATACACTTCCAATAAAGAAATGTGGGTGGAAATCTATATAATTCATTCCTTCGGATTTTTTTTCATTGCTACGCAATTTTTCATTCTCAAATTCTCATTTTCAAAATATTTTAGTCTAAAAACTACAACAACGAAGTACAAACTATGTTATTATCATTTTTATATTCATTACAATGCTTTCCAATCTTGGTAAAATTAATCTGAAATATGTTTCTAAAGTGCTGATTCCGTTAATTATTGTCGCATACCAAAATCGGAACTTTTCAAATTTTTTTTAAAAATTAAGATGTATCTTTCCTTTCCTACTACATTACCTTCTCCTAACATTTTTATTGTGGGAATCTTCTAGTATTTTATAAAATTTTAGTACATGTTTTATTTTTTAAAAATATCGTAATTTGTAGTTTTGACCATGAAGGTATATGTATGCGTTTCTGAGGCTGAGATTTACGAAAATATTAATGATTTTAACGTGTCCAGAATGTTTTATTAAATTATTGGGCTAATTTTATTTCTAAATAAAAGGGCTAATTGGGTTTTTGACCCTGAAGGACTCAAATTCTGAAACTGAAAAATAGATATAAACTTTATATCTATTTTTTTATAATAAACACGTCCCGGAAAAAACTGTGTTAAAAATTGGATTTGTTTAATTCTACGACTGTCAATTTTATAAATAAACTGTAACACACAGACACAGACATTCGATTTATACAAGTAAAGGATTTATAATTTTCAGGTACCTACCAAGATCTAAGGTGGTAAAAAAATAAAAAATTAGGTCCATAGAAAAAACTACAATTAAATAAAAATGTACAACAATACGAACATTTTATCTGCCAGTGTTGTTCCAAGTTTATCGAATGCAGTGAAGTCATACGTAAAAACTTAATATTCCCAGTTTTTCATTGATTATTATTCTTCCACAATTCAATTCACACTGAAATACAACTTGGATAAATGGTAAAGATATACGTCATGTCCATGTATAAAACAATGAATTTCCCAATGTACGGATTTCAATTTAGACATGAAAATAAAAATAATTCATTATTAATAACATAATAAAGTTCACGGTTACCTATGAATCTATAAATATTTCAGATATATTTCTCGAAAGAAAGAATAATGTTTAAATCAAACGACAACCAAAAAAAAGTAATTTTAATTATAATTAAAGAATCAAAACAAAGAGCTTAATAATCTAGTCATTTTCAAAGTGGATCTATTCAAATTTTTACCGTTTCACTGATATTTTGGGTATTTTATAAGAAATTAACATTACTGTAAATAATTTTTTCTGTTCACTTCTGAATTTGATGTTTTTATTGTTAAAAAATATATTACCATTTTCAAAATTAAAATAAAAACTACTAAAAATATTTACATTTTAACGGGGATTCCAAAAATCAAAGTTTCAATCGGTGAAATTGACATTTGATTTTAGATAGAATTAGTTGAGATTTTGTAAAATGAAACAAATGATCAACAGTTGATGTAATAAAATTCATATTTTTTTATATTAATTTTTGAAAATGTGAAAAAAACGAGTGCACTCATCTACCCAATAGGGGTTAGATTTTAATGAATTTTAAATTATGTAAATTCAAAATCATTAGGCAAAAGAAATTCGTCAAAAAATAAATCGAGCCAGCCGAGAAAATGAAAGACAAGTTAAAAGTTATCATTTCACTCATAATTTGGAGATTTGCAAATAGAAAATTAAAAAAAAATTACAAATTTTCAAGTTGTTAAATTAAATTTAAATATTAATAAATTGAACATTTAGAAATTGAAAGAATATGTCAAAAAACTCGAATAAATATTAAAACTCATTTGTTAAACAAAAACAGACAAGCGGCAACAGTACTGGCTAAACAGTTGGTGGAAACTAGTAGGCAATTAGATAAAATGATTAACCGAGGTGCACAATATTCTGTGATTATAGCCAAAATGCAGACTATGCAAGGTTTATTATTTTTTCATATAGTGGACACTGGATCATATATAAAGGTGGTATATGAAATGATGTTTGTAAACCAAACCTATGCCAATCCATAAAAAAACAACTACAATTTGATTAAAATAAATTGTAATTTTTTTTATATATTAATTTAGTTCTTTTCCTTTTTTAAACATCATTTAAATTTTAACAAAAATTTCGTACTATTTTTTTATCAATATACATTCACATTTTTAGCATATAGTGATATAATAAAAAACACGAAATCTGCTACTAGCGTTTTAAAATCTATAAACAAAATGATGGATACACCAAGTCACGTTGAATCATTAAAAAACCTCAGCATTGAATTAAACAAAGTACGTTAAAAAACTAATAATTGTATTTAAAACTTTTTAACATGTAAATTAAATTAGGCAGGACTAATTGAAGAAAATATTGAGGATGCAATGTCTATTATGGAAGAACCAGACATAGAATTGGAAGCTGATCAAGAAATAACAAATATTATCGATGAAATCAGCCAAGGTAAAAATATACATGAATATTTCATTTTCATGGTAAATTGTTACATTGCTCTTTAGAATTACTCGATAAATCACCACATATTAGAAATTCAATCATAAAGACAGATACAGTTGAAGATGTTGATATTGAAAAAGAATTGTTAAAGTTAACAAAGTGATTTATTAATTACATTTTATTGTTAATTAAATTTTTAATTTTTACATTTTAGCAAATAAATACAATTAAATCATTTTGAAGTCCAAAGTATTTATATATTTTTCCATTTTCATATTGATAATTTTAATTTTCTTTATATTTTTCAAAGTCTATTCATATTATAAATGAAAAATTCATCAAAATAAAAATTTTCAATTTGTTCTACTAAGATTACATTATTTCTTACACACGTCTTCTGAAAAGTCACCAATGGTCATTTATATAATTTATCAAGCTCTCAAAGTGAGTATTTTTATAAATTTACATTTGTTAATAGAAAAAAATGAGATGATACATCTATATTAACCGATTCAAAGATCATTTTTTATTCTTAGTACATTTAAGTAAGTTTGGATGGGCCAACTATATATTATACCAGAGGTTGGGAAGCATTTACTGTTACTGCAGTCCCAAAAAAATTTAAAAAAGGCACCAGCGTTTATCATGGGTCATTGGTCACCCTAATGTTTTTAATAATCGTTTTATGAAAAGGTGAATACAAAAATTTTAGATAAGTGGGGTGAAGGATACATTTTTAGCATATTTTATTCAATTTAGTAAAATATTATGAGGAAAGAACAAAAATTTACCAACCCTTAACCCTCTTACCTATATTTTCCACTTCTATATTAGAACATACAAACTAAAAAAATGTACCAATGTTTTTATAAGTTTTAAAAATGACTGGTAGAAAATTACATTTACCCCTCAGGTAACCTAAATAATAAAATATACAGCAGAAATTTTGGCATTTAACATAATCATATCTTTGAGTGATAACAACATCTTATCGTTTTTTACATTAGGTATATCTTCAATCAAAACACGATTTGTTGGAATCCAACAAATTTCAAATAAAACTTTTTCCTAAATACAAAAATCAAAAATTTATATATTTTTAAATAACTGCATACTTATACTTGTAAATTTAATGTCAAATTATTTACAACATTCACTACCCCTTCCAATATATCAGCCCATGCTTCTTCCTTGGTTTTAATAATTAAATTCTAAATCAGTGTCAAAATATGAAATTGGAAAAACAGAGCCGCACCT
This sequence comes from Intoshia linei, assembly GCA_001642005.1. Taxonomy (NCBI): domain Eukaryota; kingdom Metazoa; phylum Orthonectida; family Rhopaluridae; genus Intoshia; species Intoshia linei. Next base: position 324 of record LWCA01000311.1, on the reverse strand, counting down.
CAAAGTTTGAGGCCACCGAAAATGAAAAATGGGTTCCTAAGAATATTTTTGCAAACGATGCTAAGTGTGATATAGCCCCTATCCATCTCTCAAAGGGTCTTGGCTTGACATTTTATATTTTACAAATAAAAATTTTCTGTATTTTCAACATAAAACTGTCAGTATAAACACTAAAATGTCAGTAATAAAATGTATTTTGTCAGCATTCAATTACATATTTGTCAGTTTTTAATTGATTTCTTGTCAGTACATAATTGCATTTTTGTAAGTAAAATAGTAATCGCAAATTGTAAGTAACTCAACAAAAAAGTATATAGAAATAAA
>LWCA01000255.1:0-36360 GCA_001642005.1 Intoshia linei | reverse complement strand
TGTAATATGGTTTGTAGGTATAATATAGTATCTTAATATTTCAGTTTTAACTTGGGTTTGTAGTCTAAATTAAATGAATTATTTAATTTAAACTTAAACAAAATAAATACGATCTTATGATTTACGATCATGTGATTTATGATATTGTGAACGGAGACGTTAAAATTATTTACGCAAATGTTAACAAACAAAAGATTAAGATAAAATAATTCACTTTAAAGTAAAAAGTAATGTGATATGATGGTTCCACCTGAAACAAATTTGGTAACCACTCCTTTAAAGGATTGATAATAGTGAATAGTAGGATTTTTAAGTTAGATTTTCAACGTGAATTTATTTGTTTGGTAGAATAAAAATGTGCCCTCAACAGAGCTAGGTGCTGTTTGTACGTAGTACATAACAGTCAACCTGGTGTATTATAAATTCACACTATTGTAAATTTGACCCCAATTACCGTAGAACAGCCTGTTATTAGTTAGTATTAAATTATCATATAATAAAAAATAAAATTTTAGTTTGTCATTCATTAGAGCTATGTTATCCGTGTGGTTATCACTATTCTGTAAACCAAAATGTTCATCAAATGGACCACAAATCAATAAAATGTACGAAATTAAAAATACGAAAATTCGATGCCAAAAACGCTACAGATTTCATTTTTATTACGTTCACGATTATAATTTTATTGCTATTATTAATTTCCATGTTGTATCTATTCATCAATAGAAAGAGTCAATTTCTAATAAGTAGTCATTATGAACTCGACATGTACATATTTTTTGGATGCATTCTTCGTATTGGTGCCATAGCTAATTCTATATGGCTACCTCAATATTGTTTACCATACACTTTAATGGATAATTATGGAAATTTGATTGTTTTTGTAGTCATATTTGTAAAGATTTACAATTACAAAAAAAGAGCTGTCAATTTCTTGTCTTCTAAATATAATATTATTGTAGTGACAAGTTTGGTTTTATTATTATCGGTAATTACTAATTAATATAAATCCATTCTCAACGGGTATTTGAATAATTTTGGAGTTTAAAATGTACTAGCGCAGTTTTTCTTCAACTAAGGTCTGTATAATTTTTCATGGGATCCGCGAAATATATTATTGTTACAACAAATTAGAAACTCAATTTATGAATCGTTTATTTACTTAATAATTTTTTTAAAATATCTAAACGAGAAATTTCTGATGATTTAAGAGCAATTTTTATGGATCATTTCACTTCTCTAAAAAATTAATTGAGAAATTATTTTCATATACAAGATTTATCTAATATTTGGCTTAGAAATCAATGTAAGTTTAAGTTTAAATATTGCAGATGCTAAAAAATTATCTATATCAGCAGAATATTTTTGTCGATTTATCTTCCGAAAATTTGGTTAAGATTTATTATCGATAAAAATATTTTAAAGGGGGTCCGTAAAAATTATTTGGTGAAATTGGGGTTTGTCAAATAATTTGACTCAAATTTAAAGTTTAAGAACCACTACAGTATCGTACTAATAATAGTGGATATGTAGAATTACTTAGTGGTGAGTCGTCATTATCCAAATTTAAAAAAATTTAATTTTTTATTGTAAAATTCAGTATACTAGAAATTTTGTCCATGAAATTAGACTTGGACTGTGGCTGAAATAGTTTATTGTTAAATTAGAAAAAATTAATATCCACATTCACCCCATTGAGAATGGTTGGTGTAGAGTACTTCGCCATGTATTGTTGAAAAACTCATAATAACAAGAAATATAGCCAATTAATGATTTTTTCATTTTAGTTAAAAAAATTAAATTCCGCTAACAATTGTGTTATTATTGCAAAAAATTTTCAATTCGTTTAATAAGAATTTAGACCAGTAATGGCAAGACTTTTCAGTTGGTGTGTCAAAAAAAATTTTCGCTGTTTTCTTTTCTAGTTGTGTGTCACTTTTAAATGATAAATAATTTTAGACATGTATACTTTTCTATTATTACACACTTTTGAGTTAATTTTTCCACACAATATTAAAAATTTCAAATAAGCTTTTTACCAGCGTGTCAGGCAGAATCCCTAAGCGGGTCATATTTTTGCCATCACTGATTAAACTGTATTATTAATCAGATTAGACAATTTTATGTATGCTGTTTTTACGATTAAATTTTTTGTATTTTTGATTTTGTCTTGTATAATATTACGGCCCATATTTTTGAATTTATTTTTAATTGGTAAAAAAGGCGAGTTTACATTATATATTTTTAAAATTTGAAGCCATTTCACCTTCATATCAGCCTACAAACTAACACCAATTGAAATTTTATTTTCTTAGTAAATAAAAATTTTAAAAATAATTTCAAGGTTGACTTAATTTGAACAAGGCACTTCATATATATTGTATTTATTAATCTTAATATCAATTTTTAGATTGTATTTATTATTTTTCTTATGTGTCGAGAAGTTAATATACACAGTAATTTAACACGATATACCCGATATGCTCAAGATATCATGTATTATAGTTGCACCTTCAATAAAAACATTTACTCTATTATTACACTATATCTTTATCGATTGAGCTCTCCAGTGTGTTTTATTTTTCTCTGCATATATATTTCACAAATTAGACACGTACCAGCAAATTGGAATGAATGCATGTTAATTTACCGTACGTTGGTTTTCGCTTCGGTATGGTCAACCTTGTTGACATTATTAATTATAATAGACACTCCAATCAGTAGTTCCTTTTATCTCGTCAGCGAATTTTCCATTTTAACAATGAATTTGTTGTTCACATTCACTTTTGGAATAATCAAAATTTACGTCAATGAAACTATTTCAATTCACAATATAGTTTTGGAAAATGGATATCTGTTGAATCTTGTACAAAAGAATAGTGTAAATACGCCAAAACTTTAATTACAATGTATTATAATTACAATAAATTAATATTTATATTTTGTGGAATAGTCTTTTGGTGAAATAACGAGACCTCGTCCTTTACGGGCTCCACGGTATATTGTTTCGATTATATCAATAAATTCTTGACGGTTGTCTAAAGCCCAATTTATTTTGTTATTGTTTCCGGTTCCCAAATCAATCATCATGTGTTTGTTTCGATAAAAAAACATTACGGTGCATGGATCGTACAGTTCGTACATTTTATTAAAATCGGGCACTTTAGTTATATCTACAATATACATTACAGCAAAAGTTTTTATTTTTTCGCTGATTTTGTACATTATTTCATCCATAACCATGCAGGTAGGATCCCAATCATGTCCAAATCGGATCACCACCACTCTTTCAGGTTCGTTCAATATGGCCTGGTCCACCTAAATATCGAAAAATCAATAAACATTAGCAAGTCCCACTAATTAAACATACAAAAGTATTTTTTTGTATTCTTACATTTGGTGATTATCAGAAATATTAGGCAAGTGTTTTTCAATTTAATAGAGCTCAGTCTATTGTACCCGATACCCTCTACGAAACTTTTTTCATCTTTGCTAATTTGTGGCTTACGTCTAATAAAACCAAAAAAATCTTACTCTACTAAATGTGAACCATTTAGAGTTAAAGTTAAAAAAATGTATAACATGCTTTATGATTATTGTTTATGGAGGATTTTAAATTTTGTCTATTTGAAAATTATTAAAACTTAATATAAAAAAAATCTAGACGATCAATAGTTTTGTGTCATAAGTAGGGCGAACAATGTCATAAAAAATGTTAGAAATGTAGGCGGGAACTCTAATAGACACATTTAAAGGGCTATATCAATTTTTAAAAAGTCATACATGTCATATTTCTGACATAATTGTCATAATTAAAAAAAATTTTATTTTCCTTAAAACGATACTATAAATTAATAATTTTAATTATACTGTGTAAATGAAATCGCCATAAAATATCATCAAAATAGCATAAATTCCAGAAAAAATAAAATTATAAAAACCTATTTTGTTATTTTCAATGTAATGATATATATTCAGTACCAATGTAATAAATATTTAAAAATATGAATTATATATCAACAATTAACGGAATCTTCACTTTATAAACATATTTCAGGCGAATTTTATCAATATTGCAAAGGATTGTAATAAATATCAAAATGATAATAACAAAGTTGTATTACTTTTAGTAATTTTTGTTCTAGTTTTAATTTAAATTTTAAACAAAATGTTTTGAAAATGCGAATTTCAAATTGAAAAATTGCGTAGCAATGAAAAAAATTTCGAAGGAATAAATTATATAGATTTTCACCCATATTTCTTAATTGGAAATGTGTAGACGTTCAATGCCCATTTTTTTTAAAATTGTAAGATCAATATTTATTTTACAATTTATTTTGTTAATCGTAATATTTGAAAACTATTAGTTGATAATATATTACAAATTATTTTTCACCGGGAATGCGTAGATTTCTGTGATTGAAATTTTGTATATCAACCGGAATAAGCTGCATCAGAATGATCTTTTCTTTTAATAGTAGGACCGTATATTATTTCAAAATTTTTGTTTTAATAAAATATTTCGGGAAAAAAATATATAAATACTAAAATGCTTTTTTGACCATGAAGTCGTATCTTATTCAGATTGAAATTTTTTGTGTGTTAACAGGATACAACTGTACAACCTGTAAATTTTTTTAAATTCTAAGACTGTTTTCATAAAAAAAAGGGTAATTTGTGGTTTTGACCCTGAAGATATATTTTTTCTAAATTTAAATTTATGACAATGTTTATGATTTTGAAGTTCGTATCAGCGTATATATTTTTAAATTCTCCAACTCGTTTAATTTAAAAAAAAAGACAATTATGGTTTTTGATCCGTTAGGTGTGAGTTTGGGAGGTTGAGATTTATTTTATTATCACCCCGGACAACACTGTAATTAAAATGTGGACTTTATAAAATTCTAAAACTGGTAGTTATTGAAATAAACGGTAACACACACACACAAACAAATATTGCGTATCATATTACATGTATATAAGTAAGGATGATATTATTACGGTAACAAAGATATACATTTCCCTCTATCTTTCAAAATATACATTTTGCAATTCTATCATTTAAAAATAAACGTAGCAGAAATTTTTTTTAAACTGTAAAAATGTTATCCTGTGTAATATAATTCAATAAATACCTGCCATCCATTTTCCAAGTGATGTAACATGTACGACATTCTGGTTAATTAATATTGAAATAGTTAAAATAATTTCAGCTATAAATTTTGTTTCATTTTGTATCCATGCAATATATACTGATGCCGTTCAAAATTAAACTTCAAATTGAAATAACCTAGACTTTGAATTTTTTTAAATGTGTCCAGTGGACACTGTCCACAGCTGACACTGATTGTCAATAGTGGTCAAAATTGACAAAAATGAAATTGTAAGATCAATATTTACATTTTTAATTTTAAATTCAAATTTAATTTAAAAATTTGAAAAATATAAGTTGATAATATATATTAAAAGTTATTTTTCACAGGTAATACATAGATTTTTGAGGTTTAAATGTTGTAACTATATCAAGTTGCATAAGTTGTATCAGAAGATTTTTTTTAATTGTAGGACTATTAATTATAATGTATAATAATTACCAAATAAGATTTTTGATCGTGAAAATCCACGTTTTTGAGCTTGGAATTTATGAAAATGCTTATGATTCTGAAAACAATCTTAGAATTTATGTTTTATAAAATTTTATGACTTGTTTAATTTTTAAAATAAAGGATAATTTGTGGTTTTGACCATGAAAATTTGCGTTTCTAAGGGTGAGATTTAAAACAATCTTAATGAATTTCTAACGTTCCAGAATTTAAATTTTTTTAAGTTTTAGAGTTGATTATATTTTTTAAAAAAAGTGCAAATTGGGTTTTAACCTTGAAGGACTCAATTTTTTATAATAAAACTTAGATGTGAACATCAGCCGCCAAAAAGATGTATTATAAATTGAGTTTTTCTATTCTATGACTGGTAAGTTTTTAAATAAATTGTAACACACATACATGAATATTCAATGTTGTATAAATAAAGGATTTTATTATTACATTTATTTTTTTGGTGGAATTAATTTTCTTGGAAAAAATTTAAAAGCAAATCGCGTTATCAAATAAATTCTCAACATCTTAGGATGGCAAACACTTGTTTATTATAAATTTTATCATACGATATGGACAAAAACTTAATTATCTGAAAGGCATATCGGACTACTCATTGTATATCATTTCTTCTCTATTTTAGACTCTTAAAGAGACTCTGTTTTGGAATTTGAATATTTTTCACTCTTTTCTGGAAAAGTAAAAATTCTATAACATTAGCAAAAATAAACAAAAATTGTGTCTGATCAATTTAAATTTCAATAAACTTTGTATTTTATAAATTTGACTTAAAATTATAAAATGGAGCAGTACGCAATTGTAATATATTTCTCTCATTGATTAATATATTCATTTAGATAATTGGTGTAGCTGTGATAGCTGTAAGCATTTATTTCATGTTATCTAACAGACTTCAAAAGACATTGGTCAATGTTGACACAAAGATTTTTCTCAAAATTCAACATAAACTGGTATTTATCGCAAAAATACCACGTACCAAAATTGTAAAAATCTTTTAGCTACTCACACACAATACCATAAAATTAATATTGGAATTACCCACTCCAAATCATGTTTTGGGTTTGCCGATTGGTATTTTTTTAAATATTCATTGAAAACATTTGTCTACCAATATAACATAAATAAACGCCCGTCAGTTTTTAACTACGAAGCTTTGTTGCATTTGCAATAAATACTGATATATTTGGTGGCTTATTTATAAAAAAAGTTGAGATTCACTGAAAAATAGTTTATGATTTATTTAGGATCCCATATTATAATTCATGGAATATGTGATGGTGAAAATTTTAGTAGGCCATATACTCCTATTACGTTGGATAAATACACGAATGGTGTAACAGAGTTGGTAATTAAGGTATAATTTATTCTATTTATGAAAGTACATCTGTATATATTAAATTGAAGGTCTCGTTTATCTTTCTTTCGTTGCAATTTTAAAGTGATATTGAGCGAGATGAATATTGAAACATGAAGTGAAATGGGCTTAGTTTAATATTTTAAGTAATAATATCATGAGTAGTTCCGAAAATGGGCTATTGAAAAAAAGCGAACGATATTTGAGAATTATTACATTTAACGTTATATTAATATGAGTATATTTAATTTACATTAATTTATTTGATTACATATATTTACATATAAATTAATTTTAATCTTCTAAGAGGAAAATAATTTTTTAAAGAGCGCTGTCAGAATATTTTGTCTGAAAGTCAGAGATAGATAAATTAAGTTTGGGAACCACTGGTCTACATTCTTGACTACAATAAAAGATAAATATAATTGATATACATAATATCTTGTTTTGTACATCGTACCAACAGTAGCTAGCTCTGCAAGAGTAGATGTGTGAATGATTCTTGAAAGTCTATTAGAATTTGGGGTTTTTTCAATTTAAACACAGACATTCCATTTTATGTAAGTAAAAATATATAATCCAACAAGCATTACAAACCTGATCCAAGTGCAGATTATAAAGGAGGCAAAATGGGGAATTATTTAATGTCGCTTAATGAAGGAGATGAATTGGCTGTTTCTGGCCCCAAAGGAAGAATATCTTGTGAAAGAATTAACAATGCATCTGGTAACATTAATAAAAATTTTATAACACTAACATTTAGTCAAGTTTTTAATACGCCTGTCCTATAGCACTCCTCCCTATTCACTAAAATGTAACAAGATAGGTATGATAGCTGGTGGAACTGGTTTAACTCCAATGTATCAATATATTCAAGAAATTCTCTTTGCGGAAAAAAATGAAATTCAAATCTATCTTATATATGCAAATAGGGTTTATTGTTTTATTTTTGGCAATATAAATTTCATTATAGAGCGAAGATGATATATTGCTGTTTGACGATTTAAATGAATTGTCTCGAAAATATAATGGGAAATTAAAAATTCATTATACTATTGATCGATCGATTGCTCCGGAAGGTAATACATTAATATTAATGTACATAATGTAATACATGTAAATACATACATACACAATGCATACATTTCTTAGTTTAATTTTAATTAGATTGGAAATATGACATTGGGTTTATTGACAAAGATATGGTTAGCAAACATTTTCCTCCTCCAGGAGAAGATACAGTGAGTCTCATGTGTGGACCTCCAATAATGATGAAATTAATGAAATCTCTACTCGTTAGCATGGATTATACCGATGAACGTGTTGTCAAATATTAGACTTAGTGTTTATCAACAATAAATAAATAATAATGTTTTATAACGCCAATTATACTTGTAACTTGACTGTTTTGTACATTGTAAATGAACAGGTTATGTTTGACTTTTCTAATTTTCATAAAAAATCAGCTATAATGGTTAATAGAATGCACCATGTGAATATGGCTGAAATCGGTGTTATAGATATGTAGTTTCTTAGTCACTAGTCCTTAGTGTATATCAGGGGTGTTATTTTTAAGTCAATCGTTGGAATATAAAAATTATATTTTAAATTTATTTATTTGACATACATTTAATTCAAATAAATATTGTCTACTTGAATTAGAAAATGATTTAGTAATTATGTAGTGTATACTCACTGAACATTGTTCACCTGTTCTTAGCCTTAATGAACAATTTTTGGGAAAACAAAAATCAATGTCAATATTCTGTAAAAAGTCAGAAAAAGCAACGGTTTCATCTTTTAAATTTAGATAAATGTTAGCAAAAAATGGAAAATCGTTTTCAGATGGTCAATTTTTAAAAGATTGTTTTCTCGGAATTTTTGATGATCTTTTTTAAGGCCTTCATAATAACATAATAAAATCGGTTATGGATAACGATTGTTGGGAATAAGTATCCAAATAGAAATACAATATAATTAAGATGTGTTCAGAATATGTTCAATCATGTTTCGGTTCGACATACTTATGCGAATCAGCGTTTTCTGTAATGAACTCAATAAAATCGGTCGTCCCTCACTGATAAAAACTTGAAAATTTAATGAAATTATCCTTGTCAAATTAATACTCCTAATTTTAATAAACTAGTAAATGACACAAAAATACAACCATCTCATTAATGATTAAAAGTAAATATTTCAATATAAATATTTTAGTAATGCATCGAAACATTTGGATTTTTTTTAACTATGAAGTGTATTTAATTTATATTATAATGTCATATGTACTTATATAATTTCAGTATAGTCGATTACTAGTATTTCCCGAGGTTTTTGACCCGTAAGATGTGAAATTGGGAGGTTAAAATTTATCTTACTATACGTCCCGGAAAAAACTGTAATTGAAATGTGGTCTTTAAAAAATTCTAAGACGGGTTAATAATTTAAATATTATTATTTAAATAAACCATAATACACACACAAACAAAAATCGCGTAGCATATTATTTAAGTTAGGATATATTACATACTATTATAATAGATTGAAGTTCAAAAATAAACTTAATTTTACACGCACATTGTGTAAATAAATTTACTTTTTATATTACTCAGAACGAAAAGAAATGTTTAAAAAATTAATACCATATTTCAATGTGACCAGATTAACAATGTTGAGTGGCCGGTTCCAAACTCAACCAATTTGAATAATTTTTTCCTAATAATAATAATCCTAATGATGAAAAATACTTTTTGATCTTTGAAAAAAATACGCAAAAGTGATCACTTTAAAACACATGTATATTAAAATTTATATTTAAAACATGCCAATTTTGCATTATGAAACTAAACTACATATATTTGATCAGTGTTTCCTAACCTTTTTTATGCTAGGCCCCACTAAACAAGAATTCGAGCGAATAATAAAATAATGATAAAAACAATAATAATGTATTTATTTTTTAGAATTAATGAGACGATTGAGCCTGACGATTCTGACAGAGTTTATTAATATTAGGTACTAATGTTGTAAGCTTTAATCGTAGATCTCCCCTTTTTGAAATTTGTAGTCTATTTATTTTTTTGTCAGTAAGTCTAAAACTGCACTAAACCCGCATTCTGCTAAAAAAGAAAATGGAAATGGCAACAAAGCAATCTTAACAAAAAGAGTTAAAGTCGGATAATTTTGCATATACTCATCAATTTAGTTAAAATTACTTTAAATAGCCCACGATCATTAAGGATATATTTGTTTTTTGTCATTCTAACAATTTAATAATACAATTAATTGGTTCAAGTATTACATAACCACTCATAAACCTGAGAATATTGTATAAAATGAACAATAAACTAATCTAAAGTTTTCATAATCCTATAAATTTGTAATATTTCCAAGGCCCTACCAAAAATTTCGTCCAGTCTCACCAGTGGGGCCTGGCCCAACGGTTAAGAAACACTGATTTAGATATAGCAAACATTTATGTATTTTCTGTGTCACATATTTCAAATATAATATCATATTGTATTGTAATAATTTAAATATTCAATGAAAAATTAGATAATTTACTAAAACCCCTGTTTTTGGGGCATTGTTCAAAAAATGATTTTCCAAACCGAGGTCCGACTGTACTAAGAAAATTCGCGTTAAAATCATTTTTCACTGCTTTTAAGAATTAACACAAAAAATACTGCGTTAACCAAATTTCTCGTTGTGAGGAGAAAGGACAGGAGACCTGTATAAAACAGTTGTCTTATCCGATATAAATAATATATAAACTAAGACGTAAAGTATGCTTGTGGCTATGTCAGTTTGGTGGTCTTTACTACTCTAGCATATATTGACCATTTTATTTTTTTGAAACCTACATTTTTTGTAGCATCAAAAAAATGACGACATAATAATTTAATTTGAAAATTCAAAATGTAACAATAATGTAAAAAAACTTTTCAGGTACTCACACATAATACGATAAAATTAATATTGGAATGACCGACTCCACACATGTTTTGAGTTTACCAATTGCTAATTTTTTTTAAATATTTAATATTATTTGAGAAACTAGTTTTTAACATCAGCTATATTTTTTTGTCTACGAAGCTTTGCTGCCTTTGTAGTAAATACTGATAACATTTTTAGGTACATTATATATTAAAAATGTTCAAGTTGACCGAAAAATACTTTACTGTTAATTTAAAATAACACGCCATGCTTCATGGATTGTGTAACGGTGAAAAAATTAGTAGACCATATACTCCTGTTTCATTGGATAAATATACGAATGGTGTGGCAGAGCTGGTAATTAAGGTGCCATTTATTATATTAATACATCTATATAAAATCGAATAACTTGTTTGTCTTTCGATAATAATAATATCTTAAAATATTGTGCAGTTTAATTTAATGTATATAATTCAAGCTTTACAAACCTGTTCCAAGTTCAAATTATCCAAGAGGAAAAATGGGGAATTATTTGATGTCGCTTAATGAAGGAGACCAATTGACTGTTTCTGGACTGGTAGGAAGAATATCGTATACAAGAATTAACAATGCTTCTGGTATAATTTATATAAAAATTAAAATGACACTAAAATTTAGTTGAGTTTTCAGTACGTCTAAGCTTTTCCACTCCTCCCTATTCAGTAAAATGATTTGGATTCTAATCCATTTTTTGCAGGTGATGTTTTTATTTAGTTTATATCAAAGTTTTATTTTCCAAAATTGAGTCCTTCATCGTCAGAAATCCAAGCCTCTTTTTTTTAAATATAATCAACTGAAAATTTAAAAAAACATAAATTCTGGGATAGTTATTAAAATCATAAGCATTTTCATCAATGACAACCTCAAAAAAGTGCATTTTCACGATAGAAACTACAGATTACCATGTTTTTAAAAAATGTAAATAGCCTTATAATTTTTTAAAAAATTGTTGATACAGTTATATCTATATCCAATTAACGCACAAAAAAAATCAATCTGACAAACTGACGCTTTCTCCATCAAAAAAGCAATTTAATATTAATTTTTTTTATTTGGAAACTTTATTTATTATTATCAACCACGTAACATTTTGATTATATCTGAAAAAATTATAAATGGTTTTGGTCTCATCTTAATTCGACATGTCGCAACAGTCTCAGAAAGTTAAAAACAAAAAAAATCCAAATCTTTAATTTTTTTTCTGTTACAGCGAGTAGATTTAACTGTTAGAAATTTACATCTTTACCGGCATAAACAAAATTTACTCTCGTCTTAAAAAATAAAAATTTAAATATTTTTCATTCCATTTCAATAAAAATCAGGAATTATTTTAGTACTTATATTTTGTGAAATTAGTTTTTTAAAAATTTTTATTTAATTATTATAAAAACCTGGTCACCCAATATGCAGTTAAAAAAATATTGTTGGTAATATCAAAATAAGTACTATAATATGGGTAATGTAGTAAAAAAGGTTGGAAAACACTATATTAGACAGAAGGTGTGTATTTTTTATAATTCTTGGACTCGTTTCAAATAGCAAAAAAGGATAGTTGGGTGGATAGTTGACATTGAAGGGATCAATTTCTGAAACTTAAATTTGCGATAAATCTCACCGTTCGAAAAAACTAATATAAACATGGAATTTTTAAGACTCGACTTTTCTTACTGTCTTAAATAAAAGTGAGCCCAGAAGTCTACGCATTCCTGCTCAAAAATTATTTTAGATATACATCATGAATTCATGATAGATCATACAAATGTAGTATCAACCAACTGTTTTCAAATTTTAAAAAATCTCGAAAATCCTGTACAACGCTAGATTATCATCAAGTCGGTTGAAAATATTACTAAAATACAACGAAATAAATTGTATATTTTTTTAATTTAGAACTACAATATACAAAGACCATTGTAATGCATTAGATGCGAATTCTGACTTAATTTCAAAATGTATAGTGGTGTAGGTTTATTGACAATTAGGTTTATTAGTAATGTCAAATTCACATTGAAATGATTAATTAATTAACGGATATCGAATAAAAAATATATCAATAAAATTATCTTCTAACTGTGTCTATAACAATTTGATTGATAATAAGTATAAAATCATGCAATCCGATTCGGTATATTCGTTGGTAATGTTAATAGTCTTTTTTATATAGATTATTTGGAACTCTTTGAATAATTTCTTCTGCTCATATAAATCAAAGTAATTATGTTCATTTTTATTATGTTTTCGTATCATATATGAAAATACATACGACTGGAAATTATTAAAAGTCATACAATCACTTTTAAAAGTGTTCGTGGAAGGAATTTATGTGACATAATATATTTCACTTTAACAGAATAAAAATTGTTTCAATAGTAATACATTTTTGTAAGGCCATATATTAGTCTTTTTTTAATGTTTTGTGGTGCTGATAATTCAAATTAGACTCGTTTTTTCAATATAGTTGTGTGGATTACCCTATTTTGAGCAGTTATGAATTAAATAATATATATTAGATTAAAAACTAAACAAGTATTTTGTACGAATCCTTACAATTTGACAGGATTGTGTAATAAACAGACGTGTCCACTAGCAAACAGTCAATATGCGACAATTCGTGAAGAGAAGGGTATCTTTTTTTAATTTTAGGGTTATCAAAATTTGTTTATATAGTTATTGTAATTTCCACTATATAATAAGTGGTATTCTGAATTGTACAAGTAACTGAATTTCTTTCATGTATTTGTCAAGCTGAAATATCTTAGATTTTTGACAATACTAATTGGTAATTTTAATTAATTCGATCTATAAACGTTTCAATTCTAATTTCAAATAATTAACATTTTAATGATGTCTAAGACATTACTTTATGGGTTTAGTTACTTATTATTAGTTATTATTACATATTACTAATATGTCACTTTAAAATGTAGGATTATGTTATTTATACATGAAAACTATTGAAAGAGCCGCATTTCCATCTAAATTATGGGAAAAGGTTCAATTACCTCCAAATATTGACGAAGCTGCAAAATTGATAGATACTAATTTGATTTATTGGAACGAGTAATTGACAATAATACTATTAATTTGTATTTTATTACCTATTTTTCGTTTCAACCTATATTAAATGTTAAAATAAATTAATGTTAGTTATAGTTGGTCATAGGATCCCTACGACTCTCGAATTTGAGAAAAATAAAATGTAAAAATATTAATTAGTATTATTAGGATACGTAAGAGCCATATATTAGCGAAATAATGAATACATTTATTTATAGATCAAAAATTAAGATATTCATCTGAATCTTGTTTCATACTTAAATTGAATTACACCCATCATATTTTAGTTTTATTATATGTGGTTATTCATGATACCACTTCATACTGTCGGTATATATTATGGGAATATAGGTAAAAACGGCACAACTTAAATAATTATAATTACATAGCAATGAAAATACAATTGTATTAATATAAAGTGGCCAGATATACGTATTTTTAACTTAAACACCAGAGAATATTATTATTTTTTTTATAATATGGTTTGTAGATAAAAAATTAATTATAATATTTCAGTTTTAACTTAGGTCTGTAGTGGATGAATTTTATAAAATCTAATAATAATATAAAAAAAATATGTGAATATTATAAAAGATCTGCAAATTATGTTATCATTTATTAGTTTTAATTATTACAAGCCGAAATTTGAAAATGTTCACTACGAAAATGAATTAATTACAACAATAGTCTTTTTATCTCAAGTTCTACTTGTGATCATATTAATACAATTGTATTTTCATTCCAATGTAATTATAATTATTTAAGTTGTGCCGTTTTTGTAGAGTACCATATTATGGATATTTCGTAAAAAGATTGGCCAAAGTTTAGTTTCAAAAATTTGTTTATTTTGTTTAGGTATGGAAATTTCAATTTTAGAAATTTTAATTTTCCATAATATTTTTCAATTGGTTTTTCCTCACGTATTAATTAAAATATATTTTTAATTTCGTGATATAAGACACTACTTTATATTTAATTTAGATATATAAAGCGTAAATGTCACCAGCGTTTATTTAAAATTCATGATTATTTGGCGAGAATGCGAACTATAAATGTTAAATACCCGTAAGTATCATGTAATGATTATATTAATTATTTTAGTACCAAACTTGAAGCGAAAGCTACAAAAATTGAAAAACTTGAAAAAATTAGAGAGGTTTATAATTATAGACATACCCTGTCTCCTCTTATCCATATTAATTTTTGCTGCCAATATAAAAAGTTATTTATATACGTTGGAATGAGCAATGAGTCTATATCATTGTTTTTCAATTTTTTTTCGCTGTGGACCATATTTTATACTAAAAAGTTTGTTTTTTTGTGGACCACCATAAACCAAAGTTTCCCAAATGTCGGTTGGCGGAAGAAATTATATATTAACGAATATACTTACTATAATTGCAATAGTTATATATTTATAAATATATATACGTTGTGAAACAACCAATAAAAAAAGTAAATTGAGTGTATACAAAAAAAGTTAAACTAAATTTACATTTATACAAAATATTTATTGGTTAGTTCCTTCTCTGTTCTGGATGTTTGTATTATGGAGGCCTTATTTTTCCAAATTGAGTTTCAAAACTTTTTCTTTAAAATATCTTCAAATCTTACATTAAAGTCTTTACAAATTCCATAAATGGTTATAACAAGCTTTATACATTTTTAAGAAGGTTTACAAATTTCACAGTTATTAAAAATTGAGATATTTCTTTTTTCAAAACACCAATTTATTCAGAAAAGCTTTCAATTTTTGAGAATTCTGAGTGACATCTTTTCGTTCAAATTTTGACTAAGTTGAATAATTACGCTAAAAATATCTTTAAGATAGAATATTTTTGACTTTACGTCTATATTTTTTAAACTTTGTAAAATAATTATGACATCAAGGATTGTTTTTATTTAAATGAGCTTCCCATAAAATTACCAGCCTTCTCCGAATATTTAAAAATCCAACATCAGTATGAAATAGGAATATTTTTAATAGATATATTTTAACAATACAATGTAAATACAGTGGACGCTCAAAAAGTGACTATTTTATTATCTGCTATAACAAAACTACAAAACAAAATGTATAATAATATAAATAAACTTGATATACTGTTATGTACTACGTACAAACAGGACCTAGCTCTGCCGAGGGAACATTTTTATTATACTTAAAAAATAAATTCACGTTGAAAATGTAAATTAAAAATCCTACTATTCACTATTATAAATCCTTTAAAGGAGTGGTTCACAAATTTGATTCAGGTGGAACTATCATATCACATTACTTTGTACTTTAAAGTGAATTATTCCATGTTAATTTTTTCTTTATTAACATTTGCGTAAAGAATTTAAACAATTGTTATCCCATTTTTTTAATTTATTAGACAGAATTTGTGTATAATATTAAAAATAAAGTAAAAACAGTTCAATCCTATAAATAGCATAAATTCCAAAAAAAATAAAATTAAAAAAACATAAATTAAATTTTTCATCGGGAATGCGTAGATTTCTCGGGTTGAATTTTTGTATTTATATCAACCTGGAATAAGCTCTATCAGAATAATTTTTTTTTTTAATTTTCGGACCGTTAATTATTCCACATTTTTTGTTTTAATAAAATATTGCGCAAAAAAAATATATGAATACTAAAATGCTTTTTTAACCATGAAGTCGTCACTTATTGGGATTGAAATTGTTTGTGTGTGTTAACAGGATACAACTGTACCACCTGTAAATTTTTTTAAATTCTAGGGCTGTTTTCATTAAAAAATGACGGGTAATTTGGCCTTGAAGATATAAATTTTTTAAATTCTAATTTATGATAATGTGTATAGTTTTAAAATCCGTATCAGCGTATATATTTTGAAATTCTCCAACTCGTTTGATTTTCAAAAAAAAGGAAAATCCATAAGATGTGAGTTTGGAAGGTTGAAATTTATTTTGCGAACACCCCCGGAAAAAAACTTTTATTGAAATATGATTATAAAATTCTAAAACTGGTAGTTATTTAAATAAAGTGGAACACACACAAACATAAATCGCGTAGCATATTATATAAGTAAGGATTCTCTTCGAAAAAGTAAACACCAAGAATATAAATTAGAACATTGTCAATTGTTACACATTGAATAAATTTAAATTTTTATAGACTAAATTAAATTAAATCTTAAATAAAATGTATACTTATTAGAAAGCAATGTGATCATTGCTATATTTAAAGTGATAATCAAATTATTAAGGGTTACTGGTATATTTTGACCAACATTTAAATTGTAATTACCGGGAAACGTAATATGGTTGAATCGCACTACCTATAATACATTTTTTTACGTTTAAGGTATATATTTAAGAAAAATATTCGAATTTTCTGAGTTTAAATTGTTAAAAATATCCGTATGTTATTCGCAGGTTCATTTAACCATAATATAGTTTCGAAATAAAAATATAAATTCATTTTGAAAATTATCATATTTACATTCAAAGTAAGAATAGTCACAGTCAATGTAAATGTAGCTAAATTCAAATTGGAATAACGATTATCAATGTGATAACAATTACAATCAATGTAAGAAATAATTACATCCAAAATGAGAGGAAAAATTTTTAAAAAATATTCACAAATACGTTTAATTTCGAATATAATATAGAAAAATAATATTTTTTTATGAAGAAATTTAAAAGCAGTGTATTAAAGTTACATTTAATGGTTATGAAGTAGATTCAAACTTAAGTCCTAAGTAACACAAAATTTCAAAAATTCTCATGTTCACTATTAAAAAAATAGAATCAAATAAGGAAAAATATGAAATTATAACTTCCTAATCATATACTTAATGTTTGAGGTTCTTCTGTTTTGTAAATTTGTATATATAATTTATTTTTATATCAAATATTTTACCATTTTTTCAAAATTTCTGTAAAAAATTTTTAGAGATTATGAATCTGCATAATTGCCTCAACGTACGTAATTCAATGGGTTGAGGATATATCGTCTGATTCTTCAGAAGCAGAATTTTCATCAGTATTGGAACCAATTACTATACCTTCCTTGTTAATAATTTTGTTTATTATGAAATTCTCTTGGTCCACATCATCATATGGAACAGTGATTCCCAAACTTTTTCCACCGTGAACCACTTGTAAAAAAAATGTATGTGAACGACATAATTTTTTGTAAAAATCATTTTAACCCTGAACATGTCACTAATGTAACACTGGTATGTTTTTATTATATACTCTTTAAAATTTAAATTAAATCAAAAATTTTACATTTATTTTGAAGTGGTAGCTGTTATGACGTAATTAAAAAAATATGTTTATTTTATTTCAAACATACTTATCACGTATATACCTATATGATAAACAAACTATCAGTGCTAAACCTACCGTATTTGAGATTCGACGTCGAAGGGATCTCGAAAAAAAATTTTTAAAATGGAGGCATTCATTTGCTAAATTGAGCATTAAAAAAAATTTTAAATTTAAAATCCCAACTCAAGAGCCTTAGAGATGTGGATAGGGTTATATAATACTACAATTCGTTTGTGAAATTTTTTAAAGTTCGGCTTTGGGATCTTTTATTCAATTAATTTAAATCGTTAATTAGATTAAATTTAAGGCACATGAAAATTATGAACGTTATTCAGTTAAACTTTCCTTCATTTTGATAAAATGTTTACGTTCACTAATAATAATAAATGATCGATAATGAATTATATTGTTAAAAAAAGAGTATTCATTTTATTTAAAATTTGTTTTGTGGATTACTTTTGAAACCACTGATTATCATGGATTCTTATTATTATTAACATATTATGGAACATAGATAATATCATCGATATTTTCAGTTCATTATTGTTCGATATTAACATAGCTGGACAAATTATCAAATTTTGCGAATTATCAAAAGTTATTCTATCGATTTTCTATAACAATTTATAATAATATCACTTTTAACAGAATTCGACCCTTAATATTCCATCAATTAATTATATTTTTGTAAAACAGGTTGCATAATCAATATCTGATTCTTCAGAGAATCCGAAGAAATTTTTCCATAAACCAATAAAAAGTGAATCAGCCTTTTCTCCGGTCATAGACACACAAAATAAAACTGTTATCCTCTCCTTTTTTGTTTTACTATAATTATTACGATTTCAGAAAAGGCTAGAGTTTTCTTAGATCCCCGTTTATAGTATAATCCAGATTCATTACAATTTCATACATTGTCTGGCTTATTTTCACAAATTTTCTTTTTATATTAATCGAAAAAGAATTTGGAACGTTTTTAAAAAATACACTTAAAAAAGTGATTTTTAGAAATGACTCAATACTGATGAAAAAATAGAAATTTTGGCCCATGTAATACTTATTATAATTTTAATTAGTTGTAACGAAGTTTCTGTTTATATTTACCTAAGATTTTTCGCATAAACCTCGATTATCACATTGACAATCGTTATTCCGTTTTGAATTTAGCTATTATCAGATCCCTTGTAATTATATCATATCGATAGTGAAATGGTATAGAACAGGGGTGGGCAACTTTTTTTCTGTACGATCGACTTTGAAATTCTAAATTAGATAGCGATCGATCATCATAATAAGTATTACACGATCAATGTATATCAGGTGTGCTACACTAAAAATTTGGGAAAATTGAAATTTATTTGTAAATATGCACAAAATATTAAATTTAATGAGAAGTCTGTGTATTCATTTCTTCTACCAACTTCATGAAATCTGGCGTGTATCTAGATAAATATAGTTTTAGAGAATCACGTAAGTGTGAATCAGTAATTTTAGAACGATTCTTAGATTTTATTAAATTCATGACAGAAAAGTCTGACTCACATAGATAAGTTGAGCCGAAACAAGAATGCAAATATTTACAACATTTTTTGAGATTCGTATATTTTTCTCGGGCACGTACTTCCAGAAATCTTGTTCTGAAACACGAGCTCTTAAAAAGATATCAGCTCTTAGGGTTAAAATTTTTGACTCAGTTGCACCTTTTTCCAAATCGAACACTTCGGTGATTTTACCAGAGATGTAATTTGCTTTAAACGGAAATGACATGTACTTAATAATTTTGAAATCAAAAAAACGAAAATTAAAATCGTTCATGACATTGTTGATTTCAGATTCATATTTCACAAAACTCTAAATGCAATCAGGATAATTTTGCAAATGATTTTTAATATTTGGGAAGAAATTGAAAGTTTGCTCTTGAAGATCTTGGATCAATGACGAAATTCGATTTTTAAAAGCACCAAGAATGCTGATTATATCACTTATTTTTTTGTATTTCCCATGCAATTCCAAATTCAACACACTCAATTCACCAGTAAAGTCCGCCAAAAATTCTAAGTCACATAACCAATTTTAAGTTTTCGCATAGATATTGATGTGTATTTTTCAATTTCCGAATTTGAGTCCTTCGAGGTCAAAAACCCATTTGGTTTAAATCATATAATAATCATTAAATAAAATCAGTCGAAAAATTTAATAAAACAAATTCTGGGAGGTGTTTTAAAATCATTAATTGTGTAATAAATCTCAGTATCAAAACCACAAATTACCCTTTGTTTTAAAAATGAAACATGCTTAAAATTTTATAAAACGTAAATTCAGGGATATTTTTTGAAATCATAAGCATTATCATATATGACAACCTTGAAAGCGATTTTCATGATCAAAACCACAGATTACTCTTTTTTAAACAATGAAAATAGTCCTAGAATTTAAAAAAAATTACAGCTGATAGTTATTCGATTAATTCATCAAAAAATTTCAAACTGACAAAGTGACGCATTTTGAAGTAAGATTTTATTATTCCATTTATATTTTTTGTAGAATTGAAAGTTTTTCTAAAACTAGTACAACGCAAATTTTATGTTGACCCAGCGAAAATTTAAAAACAAACTATACCCCATTTTACACAGATCAGATAAATCGGATTGTGTTTTATTTTGTACGGGAACTTTTTTCTTAGATTTTACCCAACAAATATATAATTTGGTTTATATTTGTTGGAAAAAGGTTGAGAAAATCATAAATTTACTATATGGATATTTTCCCATTTCCAATGTTTTTATTATATTATTGTAGAGAAAGGCATTAAAAGCAGCAAAAATAGAAAATTGCATAAAAGACGAATTAATAACAAGATTGAAATCTGGAACAGTTTGAATTGATATATAAAATTTAAAACTTTTTAGTATGGTCAAATTTACAATTTTCCTGTGGTGGATATTGAAAAATTAACTGAACCAATAAACGAACGAAAAACTGTTGAATATGTAGAAGATTTTGAGGAAAGTGATATTTCTGATGTAGAGGTTTAAATAATGTATCAACCTTTAATATTTCAAAAATTAGGATGTAGCAGAGAAGTATAACAAGGAAATTGAATATGAAGTTGATAGAAAGAGAGAAAAAGAAGATTACTAGTTTATTGCTTTACATTTTGTTTATTTCTTGTTTTTTCTACCAAACGCTGCATAAAATACACCACCCCAAATAAACAAAGACAAATAAGCCAACTAAATTTATAATAAATGTATAAATCTGTCTTATAAATTGTAAAAATTTACATTTCTTTTTCCTCTATATGTGTACGTGTTGAAATGTAAACGCCATCCTTTAAAATTGTAATTTGGGTCGTTTTCGTGGACAAAATTAGCCATGTTTCAATTTGTATATAACTTTGTGTGTGACCTTAGTTGATTTGGTTATAAAACTAAATTTATTTGTTTTCTTTATGTAATCATATCGAGTCACTTTATGAAATTATTTTATTTTATGATTCAGAAATTAAAATATACCTTAAAATCCAAATTTTATAACATTTATATAACATTACAAAAACTATTTTTTAAAGCCAAATATGATTTCAAATCACCCGTTTTTTTCGTTAAAATTTCTACAAAATATAAAAAACTTAAATTTCAATAACAATTCTTAGAATTGATTACAAATTGTTATTTAAAATTTTTCGAAATCCCACGCTATCGATTGTTGCATAGTTGCAATTTGAAACTATTTGTGTTGATTTTAGACATTTGACAAAAATGAAAAACTTTGATAAATTTATAGAAAAAATTAATAGATATCGTGACAGTGAACAATATTACGATGCTTTTCAAAACACATTATCATTATCCCACAGGTTTTTAAATAAAATAGAGATTTGTTTAATATCTTGTAGACTATTTTACGAAAATACAAATCAATTTGTTAGGGCTGCAAATTGTATTTACTCATTTATTATTAAACTTCACCTTTCGAAAAATGTAATTTTTAATTAAAGTTGAAATTATATTTTCAGATAAATATGGGATATGAAACTGCAAACATTTACGTGGCCCTTTTTACCAATGCCACAGATGTAAAACAAGAATATTATGGTGAATTTTGTCGTCAAGTTTTATTACACGTATTATAGATCAATTATTGAAATTATACAGCATTGTTGATGTTAAGTATAGAGGAAGATTTGAAAAAAATTTAATTTCAATTTTTGAAAAACAACCTTCATTCTTACCCAATCATGATGTTCATTTGTGTCTTTCTTTTATAGCACTCAAAGGTTTATTTCATTCATTCATTAGCTTTATTCCATTTAGCATCCGATTTTTACATGGCGCGTTACCATGTCCTCCAAAGTGGCGACCCTAGCTTGTGTGTATATTTTTTAAAAAATTTGTGTACAAAGTATCCAGACATCGACTACCTCTTTATTGTTCAATTATCATTACAGTTTGTTATTTTTTTAAATACATTTAATTTTAGATTATTATGTATCCGTAAATTGACAACTACTAAAACCGTATTTGTTAGCATTTCTAAAAAATATAGGAACAATGATTTGTATTCTATTCCCTTACTTAATTTTGTCTATTTTATGCTCTTATATATTCAAGAGTAATTTTTTCATTTTTTTTCAAACTTTATATTTTCATTTAGGAAGGAACTTGAAAACTATGATGATATCATTAATGAATATTGTGAATACCTTAGTGAAGATAGTTATTATGATATTGTATATAATTTTTTAATTTAATTTAATTTATTTTTAACAGTACCTCAAACGAATCAGACACATATATTTCGAAGATAAATCAACCGAAGAAACACCAAATTTTTTTCGTATTATTTTTTATTTATTATGTCGTAAAGTTGATCGTAAACACGTCTTTTTTGTTATATGAATTGATGAGATAATAATTTGATTACAGATACCTAATTTTTACGTCTCATTTGTAATATTTTTTATTTATGTTAAGAAAATTAGATTTCGTTCACGTTTATGATAAGGTGTGTTTTAGTCATCATTTATATTTTTTATTATGATAATTAGATCAATTGTGCAATTCCATGCAAAACACTTTTGGAAAGGAAGAAAATTCCAACGATCTTTTTTCTCGAGAGACTTTATCCGAAGACGATTTAGAATAAATTTATGTTATCAAATTTATATTACAATTATTTTAATATTTTAGTTTATAGTTTTTTCACAGTGTCACGATTTAAGCTTTTGTAAATGGTATCTGTTGATCCCCGGCCCGTGAAAATTTTTTTTAAAAATCATTTTTTAATGCAATTTTCTAATGTCGAAAATTATATAATTTGCTCCATTTCAGGATTAATACTAACCATTATGACTGGAAAATGTAGATGTGAATTTAAACTGATTTTATTTATATTAAATTTATAATAAAATATAAATATTTCATATTGGTAAAGATTGCCACTTTGTTCATTGAATATACACAATGGTGGTGTTTCATCACTGATTTAGTTAATATAAAATTAATTTTTAATTGTATTATTGAGACGATTCTTCATTTCTGGAAACCGCAGAACGGTTTTATATAAAAGAGTTCAGTCCAGAATTGATAAATAATAATTAATTTAATTTGAACTTTATTATACTTTGATAAATGTGCGAGGTAAAGATATCTGGAAGAAATAAGATTATAAACGATGTAAAAGTGATAAAAATTGAAAATATAATAGTTAGATTGGAATCATACACCCTTAAAAACGGAATTTATTTAATTGTCAGTGATTTTGATAAAGACACAAAACTAGAAAATATGTACACCTGCATATCGATCAACGATTCAACTTGTCCTTGTATACAAATTATCAGTCAAAATAATTCAGATACTTCCATTGTAGCTCCTATGTGTCGCCAATTGGGTAATTTTACAGAATTGAATATAAACCATTTACAATCGTTTTTTTTTCTAATTCAAGTTTCAATAGTCGCCTTCAATTTTTAATATCGTCTTGGCAAGTTGTCATTAAATCAGTTTCATAATCTAGGTGCTAGCATACGTGGGGAACGCGAAACTGTATCCTTGTTTTTGAGAACCCCTGTTTTAATAGGTAGATAACTAATAAAGTATATCATTCTGTAAACGTGGGTATGTTAACCAATCTGCGTATCATAAAATATTTAAATAGCATTGTTAGAGTAAAGCGAAATTGCTAAAATATAATTTAGCAAAATTGTCAAATAAACCAATATATTTAACACTGGAGTTGACTTCAAAATTTATAAACCAACACAAACCTGAATTATTAAAAGCAATAATGAGTATGGTAAAAAATTAATTTGTAACGAAGTGTATATTAAACATTCATTGTGTTAATTAAATTTTTATTTAATTTAAAGGTTTCATTTCATGGCTTTCCCGTCCTCCCATTTAATAGCTTCAACTGTACTTTTTGTGTTCTTTTTAGCTTTGGCAGCCATTTCCTTATTTAAAACTTTTCTCAAAACTTCGGAACATGCTTTTGAATATTGAATATAACTAATCATGAGAAATTACATTACAAAGTAAATATATTTATAAATAAAGTAATAAATCTGTATCTCAATTCTTCTATCGGCAATTAAATAAATGCACCCAGCCGACGAAGGGTCTCGATGAAATGGGGAAATTTGAAAATATTTTTAACAAAAACTACCGACTTCAATTTTTTTAACATTATGTGTGTAACATATCATTAAGCACATTACCAATTTGTTATGAAAATCATTAAAATTTGTGCATTAGACTTTAAAAATGTTTAAAACTCATATTATTTTTGTGTAATGAAGTGACCTTTAATTGATACAATTTATAATGACAATTACATATTGTATTTAAGTTACCAAAAAACTTTCTATTTACATATTGCGTTTTTTTTAAATTTAAAGTGTACCAATTTATTAAGAAAATCGTAAATGGGACTAAAAAGCGACTAAGCGTGAACGAAAAAAAATGAAAATTCCGGTTTACTAGCAAAAGGAAATAGTACTCTTCAAATTTATCGATGTCTAGAGACCAGGATCACGGGACTATTAAAAAATGGCTGGATGCCTCATCAAAGCAAAACGAAATATCCAAATACGACCGAAAAAGGTAGTGTCACCAAGAGAATTATCTCGAATTAAAAAGATCGTATCAATAACACCGAGTTCTAGCATATTTTCGTCTTGTAATGTAATAAATGTGTCTAAAACGAGTCGCTATAGGATTTAAACTCTATTGCATCTGTAAAAAAAATCCCTAAAAAGGCAATATTCATTACATTTTCATAATATTTTGGTATACTTAGTATTTCTATTATTTAGATCAGTGTTTCTTAACCTTTTTTACTGCGCGGAACCCTTATGAAATTTCAAAAAATCCTGCACCTAAAAGCACGATCAAAAATTTTTTTCGCATGTCGCATATATAAAACAATTTGATTTTTAATTAAAAAATTACGCTTCTAATATTAAAAACATAAATTTTTTAATAAAGAAATTTATTTTTCCTTCTCAATGAGACATTTAAGCATCCAGGCCCGTGAGAGATAACTTTTTAGTTAAATATTATTATAAAGAGGTAAGTAACTTATTAATATTATTTCAAGATAGTTGGGGCAGTAAAAACCCACCTTCTTTACAATATTTTTCATAAAGATAATCTGAATTATTATTACTTTTTAACATCATTTTTCAGGTTCCCATACTCACAACGTATAATACTTTTATTAAAACTTATTTGATTTAAATTTGAGAAATGATGTTTTTTCATTGCATACAACAGTAATTTAGAAAAACTTTAAATTAAAAAATATCGCATTTATATTTCACGGAACTCCAATTAAATTTCGCGGAACACGGGTTGAGAACCACTGATTTAGATTATAATTAATTGTTCATATTATTATTTTTTTCATTTTTAATACAGTGTGTACCATTTAAAACAGTGCAGTTGAAAATAAGAAATTTATCAAAAAACATTTTGACTGTAACAATTAAATTTCTCAATAATAAAATTATTTGAATATTTATCTAAAGTAAAAGTTAGAAACTTAAAATTATTTAATTTAAAAGAAATGTTCAAAGCGGTTAATGAAATTGTTGAAAACATTAGATAATTCTTGATTGCTAATTGAGTTAATACTGTTAATGATATTGGTTTTTACAGATTCTATATTTGAAGAGGAATTTTTATAAATTTTAGATTTTATTTTACCCCACAAATAAAAATCACATGGCGTTAGATCAGGAGACTTTGATGACCATATACTTTTTGATATTATTTTTTCGTCGAATTTTTGATTTAACCAATTCATGGATATTAATGAAGTATGACATGTTTTAAACTCGATTAATAGCTCGACAAGAATTATTCTTTCATCGTGGTTAACATTTAAAAAAATTAATATGAACTTGTTTTTATACAGTTGATTTGTTCTTTATTTTGTCAGTGCACTCATAATATGAAATGTTTTAACAAGTGCACTGTTCTAAACGGTACACCCTGTACCTGCGCATATTTTTCAAGTATATTCTCCAAAAAAATCAAAAAATTTACTTTACTTTTTATTATATTTTTAATATTTTTTTATATCTTCATAACAAATTGGTACGGTATGTATACTTCATATGCAGTAGTTGGAAAATATAGAAATGTTAGCACACGCATAATGTTAAATATCAAGAAATGAGAGGAGCCTTTGGCATATTCAATGAAAGGTTAAAAACCCAAATAAACATCATTTAAATAATATTTATTTGACCTCAATAATATTATATTTTAATGTATAATTTTATCTTGAAATTAATACTGATAAATTAGTCATTAATTAATAAAATTACTTGATTCCAGCTAGCCTCCAACTTGTCATTTTTAATAAAGTTTATATTTGAACTTGCTTAGTTGAGATGGAAGTTTTTATTTTTTTAATAATTTAAATTTTGAATCATGCCATAAAATAGTATTCAACATGCCCTAAATTACAGACATACCTTAAATGTACTCAGATAAATTAATACGTTATTTAAAAAAATAAAACTTGACAAAGATTCAATAGAAGCACTTTTTAATCCATTAATAAAATTTATAATATCAGATCTTGACTCAAGAGCGAATATAAGACATGCTTATTAACATATATATATAACAACAATTTTAATTTTTCTGGACTAATAACCCCTAGATATTTTGACAATGATTGAAGAGTGATATATGTGAACCTGACCGTAAAATGATAAAATGTTACGCAAAGTCGAACCTATCTCACCCAATACATTTCTTCGGGCTTCGGTAAAATTTTAGTAAAATATTGTTCTCATTTTTCCAAATTAACATTTAAAATTATATTTTTTAATATCAACTATTTTGTATCAAATTTAAACTGTAATTCGAGACTAGAGAGAATATGGCATTATTCATCGTCTGCGAAAAAATTGTTAATGGTCTATTTTTGACTTTCGGGTCCTCGAGTACCGTGGGTTCGGCTCTATTGTGATGCAATTATAAAATAATCTCTTGACCTCTAATAGAGGTCGTCTATTGATTTAACAAATTGTAAATAAATTAAATGAAGTTTGACAACCTTATACATGCAATGAAAAAGTTTTTTGCCAGATACAGAATTTATTAATAACTTTTTTTAATTATGTTGTATAGTGTAATTGTTATATTTTGATAAATCAAATGTATAAAATTTGGATATAGGGCTATAGCCGACTGTATTTTTCATTTCTATTGCAAATGTATAATTTGATTTAGAATCAACTGGCGCTATAATTGCCGAATTATCATTCCCAGATACACTAATTATGTCAAAATTTGAAATTTCGTTTTCTGTAAATTTTGTTTTATTATCCTTTAGTTTTTGGAAATGTATTATATAGTCTAAATTTTTAAATTATAATTTAATTTAATATAATTATAAATTAAAAAAATATATTACTAAAAAGGGGCGATAGACGAAATTAGTTTGGAAGCCACTGATCTAGTTTGAGATGCCAATATCCAACGTTTTTTAGATGAAATTATTTATAAATTGTATTTTTATTATTTATCACAAAATTTTTATGTTGTAATCTTACAAATTCGTAAAATGACACCAATCGACATATTAAATTAATCAAATAAAATTACTCAAAACTTGTCCATTTGGAAAAATGCACTCATTCCAAAAAATTTGCAAAATACCATTCTGTAATAATTTAACATCTAAATGAGATGGAGAATCACTGGGCACTAAAATTAAATGTGTAATTTCATGATAAAAATACAATCTGGATCAGTCGTTATTGTATAATTTTGAATGCAATTATTCACATCATGATACACAAATTCACTTTGATCCTGGCATATTGTAATGATATATTTAGTAAATGGCGCCAAATTGTTTAGTACAATATTATTTCCTCTAGCAACAATTGCATAATTTTGTTTACCGTTGAAATTTTTATAAGAAATTTTGTATTTTTTATTTTTCAATTTTAAATTTTCCAGTTGTATTCTATGACTCGATCGACTCCATCTTTTGTAATAACCTTTTTTTGGTTTTACGATTTTTATAATATTGTGAGGCCAGCTCATCCACACACTTCGTGGTGTGAGAATTTTGTGTTTTATCAAATTTTGTTGGTTGTCTACAATATTGTACAATTTATTCATGTATCAATTTTACTTTTATTTTTCATTTTTTTTAAAATCATTATAATTATGATCAGAGCCGAACCTAGTAAACTGGAAACCACCAGAAAATTAAAAATAGGCCCTTAAAATTTTTTTATCAAATGTGGCGAAATATGATGTAGTCCTTAGCAATCCATCCAAGACTTTTTACGTGAAATTTAAAATTTAATACACCATATAATGATATTCAATAATGTAATTTTTTTAATGCTCAATTTGGAAAAACGATGCGTCCTATTTACAAAAATTACGTAGATGACTGCGAAGAGGATATCGGGTACGATAGGTTCGGCACTGATTATGATATCTATATTTTTATGATATTTCATAACTAGAGCAATTTTTTTAACATTTAAATGAAATAAAAACAATTTATGTAATTTATTAACCGATAAAAAAAATTTTATTAACATTTAAATTACAGGGTATAAAATTCAATTTAATAACTGTAAACTTCTATTTCGCAATTTTAATTTATTTGGTTACAAATTTGTACTGCATTCACTCTTTTAAAAATATATTACAATTGGAATAATTAAAACTAAATTGAAGTTTACCTTTGAAATAAAAATGTAATTTTTTTAACTTTATAAAATTTTAATTATATAATTAAATTAATTAAAAAATTATTACTATTAATAATTAATAGTAATAATATTACCAATATCACAGCCGAACCAGTAAATAAACTTAATCCTAGGAAACCAATCAGGCAACACGATTCTATTGACAAACAAAATTGAAGAAACTTAAATTATACTTTAACTATAATTATATTTGTTTGAACTAATTGACTCAATATCTTTACATTAATATACATAATATTGATATTGATGTATCATAATTTTTTTAATTCCATACTTATTAACGTTATGAACTTTTGACCGCCCTATTCATAACTAGGATTTTTTTTGATAAAAACTATCATATTAGTATCTAATCGTGCACTATCGATATGATATTTAAATTAAGATTTAAAAAAATTAAGCGCCAATATTGTGATATTATAATATCGCCATAAACTTTATTTTAATTGCATAATGTACCTAGATTTGAATCTTGTGTTGTAACGATAAGGTATGTTACTCTTCCTTTTATATCATTTCTAAATGCCCTAATTGATAATACATACTTTGTATTTGGTTCTAATAATAATTTAATGCTAAAAATTGTTTTAAAATATTGTACTCAATTTGTTTATAGTATAGTTGTCTACGTTCTTTGGAAGATAACGCCAACAGGCATCTGCTATACCTTGACCATAACCAATAATGTAGCCGTCAATTTCGTTGATATTTCTTCGACGACGCTTTGAATGATTATCATAATGTAGACTACTCCAGGACAACATAATTGAGCTTGGTGATTCCGAATTTGCATATATGTTATGAATGTTTGGTGGTAAATAATCTAAATTTTACATTGTTTAAGAATATCAAAAAATCCACTCAGAATCTCAGATGTATATAAAACAGTATACTTTAAATCATTTAAATTTATTTGACTTTTTGATGCTATATAAATACATTATCATAATGATTATGCAAGATTAAAAGGTGAATATTTAAGGCGCCATGTCAATTTTAAATTTATTTTAATTTTTTTGTTTATACATCATGTCATTTGTCAATTTTTAAAATTTAACTGTTTTTATAAGGCTTATGATATTTATATTTTCATTTTATACCTTGATGATTATGGTTCTTTTTAGAATTTACATAATTCTTCTTTTTCATGTTGTGATTGTTTTTATTGTTTTTGTTTGCTTTTATTTTCTTTATTTGAAAAAATTTAAATTTCTTGGATCTTTGTTTTGTCTTAGGGCATTTAACACGTAGTGTAAAATTTTTTATCCCGTGTAAATTCACCATAATAGTTTCATTGTCCCTGCTCCCAAAAATTGCGTGATTTTGTCGTCGTTTATTTGACTTTATTATCAAAATATATTTTTTGATGCACTTTTCGTTTTCTCTTACATTTGACCAATCTACTTGAATAAACTAAACGTAAATGTATATAGTAATTTTATATTTGTCAAGAAGATTGAAATGAGTGATTATCATAGACAAATGTACTGTTTAGTGTGGCCTAAGATAGTGGTTCCCACATTTTTTTTAAATTGTTATTCTATAATAATGAATTATCATTCAATGTAAAAAAATGACATATTTTTAGATGTATGACATTTTATATATTCAGTGTTTCTCAATTTTTTTCAAGAATTTACTCAGAACCAATAATTCTATTAAAAAAATTAAGTACTTTTGTATGTTGTTTTAATTAAAAATTTAAGGAAATAATTTTAACATTTTAGTCAAATGACGAAGACAAATTTTGCATTTCCTTTTAAAATTTAACATTTAATCGTAATGCTTTACTTATATAAAATTGAATGTCTGTGTGACCGTATATTTAAAAAATAAACAGTTGTAGAATTTAAACAAAACCCAATTTCTAATACAGTTTTTCCAGAGCGTGTTTTTATCTATTTTTCAGTTTCAGAATTTGAGTTTTTCAGGGCTATACCGACGGTACATGCAATGTCATTTAATGAGTTGCATAACGTCATCATATAACTCGATTCGCGATCAAATTTATATTCTTATTTTTTATTCGATTTACGATCGACACGGTCAGATAATAACAATATACGATTGAATGGAATAATTTTAATTTAATTTTAAAATTTTAAAATAATTTTTGCTACCCCTTATGGATCTCAATACCACCATTTGAGACCGCTGGTTTAAGAAAAATTAGTAATTTAAATTGAAAACAAATCAAAATGTCAATTTAATACTATATACAAAAATTCTACAATGTACATTTTAAATATACACAAGGTTTATCAAATTACATTTTTAAATAAACTTTTCATTTTAAATGATTAATGAGATTTTTGCTGATTAAACTGACATGTAAATTTATTATAATTACCATTTAATTTACATACTCGTGTTTAGAAATAAAAACAGAGGTTCAATTTTTTTTAACGGTTTAACAAAATTTCAGAATATTGCTTTTTAGCTTATAATTAATAATATTTTATATTTTACTACTGTTAGCTGTTCGATGGTCGGCAATAGAAGTACATAATGAGTAGTGTGCCGTAAAATTGTCAAATCTACTTTACGCAGCCACAGGGACTCGCGCTTTGGTTCCTCGACTAAATTTTGGTAAAATGAGTGCATCATCTTTTCAAACTGGTAAAAAAATTTTCTTGAATGACAACTATTTTGTGTATTTAATTTAAAATATCAAGTCAAGAACCTCGGATAGGTAATTAGGGGTTATATGACATTGGACAGTGTTTGGGAAATTATTTTGAGTCTATTTTTCATTTTCGGTGGCCTTGAGATGGGTAGGTTCAGCTTTAAGCAATGTATAGTGAAATTACCGATTCATTTAATTTGTTGATTTGTATATGCTTAATCCTGGATAATTTTGATTTTAGAGAAATGATGGAATAAAACAATAAACAAAATGCACAATAATACATTTGCATATTAATTTGATGGCTAATTTTTTTTCATTTTTAGAATCTCCTTATTGATATTTTTTATAATGCAATGAAATTTAACCAAATTTTAGTAATAAAACAAGTATGACATGAACAGTTAGTTAAAAATGAGTTAAAATATTCAATGATGAAATATGATGTATTAAAATGGGAGCATAATATATTTCATTTATCAAGTAAGATGTCAAAATCATTTTTAATAAATGATTGTAGCAATTTCAAGGATAATACAATATATTATTTATATAAATAGGAGGGTTACTTATTAATAGGCGTTTATTAAATTTTAAATTTAATTATTGGAAAAATCAAGGGACATTGTTAAAAGTCTCAATTTATTTAAATATTTATTAAGAGTGCAGTGATCACCTTTTTTTCAATTTTATAGAAATGATAAAAATTTTATCATAAAATACACACAGGTACTTATCAACTTATTTCATGTTTTTTGCTAAGTACTTTTACTTTTCCAGGCGAATAAAAACTAAAACAAAGAAATAAAATAATAATAAATATAATATAATGCACATTTAAAAACTAATCAAATTAAACAATATTAAGTCTCTAATTTGTGTAGTTGGTAACTTAATATAATATTAGATGTAAATAAGAAATTATCCATTTTGTATGTATGTATAAATCAGTACATTTAAATTACATGATTGAATATACATGGTACAATTAATTAATAATAATTTATGTACTAATCTTAAATAAACACGTATTACAATAAACATATGTTGAAATATAAGAAATAAATTGTTACCAATATTGAGTCAATTGACATAGTCTCATTTATCTCAAAGCATTTGTGATTATTCATACTAAACAAATATACCAACTGGTGGAATTTACAGGAAGATATTAAATGACTGAAAATTTAGTCTTAAGCTTGCATATATTGAATCCAAAGGTTGTTAACTTTTTAAAATACAAAAAAGTATAGAATACTATATATAATTTTTGAATCTAATTTGTGAAACGATTTTGAGCGTTTATGAAAAAATTATAGTCCATAATAAAAATATATTTAAAAATACACAAAATTTAAATACAGTTAGATCTTATAAGTCAACAAGTTAAATTTATTATTTTGTCATTATTGTCAATAATTAATTGTTAATAAAAATATATAGAGGGAAATTATATGGAACAAAATATTTCATCGAAATTTTGAACCCAGTGTTCATGATTACATCCCTAAAATAAACGAATTGGACACCACGAATCGTAACAATATACGACGTCAATTATACGTGGGATGTATAGCTACCACAGAAGAATTCAAAGTGTAATGTTTCATATTTTAAAAATCTAAAAAAGGTTTTCAAAACGGTTTAACCTTGATCTTTATCCTTTAAAAAAATTTGTAATTGTATGAATAACAAAGACAATGTTAGCATGTGTAATCATTCTAAAAATTAGTAAAATAGAGAAACGGTTAATAAACTTTTTGAGACAATATCTTAATAATGAATGAAAAAAAATATATAATAATATCTAAACTTTATAGTTTAAAGTTATATATGTAATGTATTAATGAAATTTTAGATACACTTATATAACAAACACAAAAACCACCTTCTTATTATTAATACAACAAAGCCAAATTCAGGATACGAGTGTTTCCATCAATCGAGTATTTTTCTAGATTTTTTTAAAAACTTGAATGTGTAGTAAATCAGTGATTCCCAAATGGGGACCGTGAAATATGAGGGGGACTCCGCAACGGAATTACTGAGAAACAAAACTTAATCAATTTAGTATAAATAGACAATTTAAATTTCCATTTGACATTCTAGAACTAAGTATTTTTATAAAAAAATTATCTCTAACTTTTTTATAGATTTTTAACAAACAAAAACTCAAAAAAATATTATTATAGTTATACTATTTTCAAAATAGTATTTTGTTCAAAAATAGTGCAATTCTTTAATTAAAAATATAAATTTGATTCTTGGTTTGCGATAACTTCACCACCCTACTTTATTGTACAGCACCTATATACCTTTATATCATTTACATAATAAAAATTAAAAATTCCGCGAAAATATTTTTTCGGAAGGCGGTCCGTTCGTTTTAAAATATGGGAACTATTGGTCTATTATATAATAATTTTTTAATAGATGTTCACTTTAATACATTCTCTATATTCTGATGTGGTTCAAAATCCTTTTTATACGATTGGATCAACAATTGAATCAAAGTATATTTTAATGTATTATATATTCAAGAATTGGTAAATTTTTTGAACTACTATGCAATTCGTTAATGCCAATGTGTTACCCTAGTCCTTAGGTCATTGGTTTTGAAATATAAAATTTCGTAAAAAATAGTAGCAAATTTTTATAAAACTACTTCAAAAGGTATTTACGTATCAAATTATCACTTTATCACAAATTATGTTTTATTATATACAAGTAGAATCTCTTTAATTAAAGTCAATTTCATTCAATAATTATTAGATGTGAATCTCATAATTTCTTTCCATATAGTCCTAACTTATATAAAAAGCTACGCGATTTTTATTTGTGTGTGTCTGTGTGTTATGCTTTATTTAAATAATTATCCGTCTTAGAATTTTTTAAAGACCGCATTTCAATTACAGTTTTTTTCGGGACGTGTATTAAGATATATTTCAACCTCCCAATTTCACATCTTACGGGTCAAAAACCCCAGTTGTCCCTCTTTTTAAAAATCAAACGAGTTGGAAAATTTAAAAAAATATATACGCTGATGCGGATTTTAAAATCATAAACATTATCATAAATTTACAAAAAATATATCTTCAGGGCCAAAACCATAAATTCCCCTTCCTTTTTTTTTGAAAACGGCCCTAGAATTTCAAAAAATTTACAGGTGCTACAGTTGTATACTGTTAACACACGTAAAAAATTTCAATCCGAATAAGTGACAACTTCACGGTCAAAAAAGCATTTTAGTGTTTATATATTTTTTTTCTAAAATATTTTATTAAAACAAAAAATGTGAAATAATTAAGTCCTAAAATTAAAAAAAAAATTATCTGATAGAGCTTATTCCAGTTAATATAAATACAAAATTTCAACCCCAGAAATCTCCGCATTCCCGGGTGAAAAATAATTTTTAATATATTATCAACCAATAATTTTCAAATATTTCGATTAAAATCAAAAATTGAAAATGTGCATTGTATGTCTACACATTTCCAATAAAGAGATATGGGTGAAAATCTATATAATTCATTTCTTCGCAATTTTTAAATTTCAAATTTTCATTTTCCAAACATTTTGAACACATCTAAATTAAACTACGGCAGCGAATTTATAAAAGTTTTATACTAATTTAATTTAACTTAAAACATGTTATTGTTATACTCATTGTTTGAAAATGCCAAAAAGAAAAGTAACATTCACAAGAAGAAAGGCCAAAAATATGGACACATTTTTAACATTAATCATTTTTATATTACAATCCTTTGCAATAATGGTAAAATTCGACTGAAATATTTATAAAGTTGAAGATTCAAATAATTATTGATACACAATTGGTATTTTTAATCACATTTATTTATTAAATTGGTACTGAATATGTCATCACATTGAAAATGACAAAATTGTTTATAATTTTATTTTTTCTGGAATTTATGCTATTTATGACAATTTTTAGGATTTATTTATTAAATTGATACTGAATATATGTCATCACATTGAAAATGACAAAATAGGTTTCTTAATTTTATTTTTTCTGGAATTTATGCTATTTATGACAATTTTTAGGATTGGACTGTTTTTATTTTATTTTTAATATTATACACACATTATGTCTAATAAATTAAAAATATAGTCACGGTTTTAAATAAATTTTAACAAAATACTTTGAATA
>LWCA01000636.1:0-21573 GCA_001642005.1 Intoshia linei | reverse complement strand
TTAACGACAATGTTAATGATTTTAAAACGCGTCCCAGAATGTATGTTTTATTAAATTGTTGGTTTAATTTTTTTTAACATAAAGGAAATAGTGTTTTGTTAAATTCTACGACTTTCAATTTTTTAAATAAATGGTAACACACAGATGTTTATTTTTATATAAGTAAAGGATAAAAATTGTGGCTTTTTTAATTTTCGCAAAAAAAGGTTAATTTAGGGTTTTGAATATGAATATTTAAGTTTCTGAGGTTAAGATTTACACTAATCGTAACGACTTTCAAACGCGTTCCATAATATATACTTTTTTAAATATTAGCGCTGATTTTATTTTTAAAAAAAGTAAAATTGGTCTTTGATCGTGAAGAACTCAATTTCGGAAAATAAAATTTGTAACGTTGCGTCACTCTTGAAAAATTGTATTAGCAAGTTGGTACACATTAAATTGTATATAAGTAATGGATGTAATGTATATATTTTTTTGGGGTCCATGGGTTTTTTTGCAATACCATAGTAGAGACCCACAGCGAAAAAGGGTTGACAATGCCTGGTTTCGACTGTGAAGATGCATTTTTTAAAATAGAGGGATTCTTAGTATTTGCATTTTAATTTAAATAAGGGATAATTTGTGTTTTTGATTGTAAATTTCTGAATATGCCTTTTGTGTACTTAGCTTTGTGAGATTGAAATTTTTTTTGTAAAATTGAAACTGGAAATAACTATTAATTGTGAATTTTTTAAATTTTAGGACTGTCTCAGAATGTTTTTTTAAACTTCAGGGACTCTTAGTTTTTTCATTTTTTAAAAAAGATGTGTTTGTGTCCTTGACCGTAATATGTCAATTTTTGGATTTGAAATTTATCTGACTGAGGACTGGTGTGTAAATTCTCATAAAGTATTTTTAATTTTTGTTAAATTAGGGTAGAACCAGCTTGACAGGGAATGATAATTATAACTGCCTTGTGTTAAGTCAGCGTGTCCCAAATACCGGTCTGTGAAAAATTTTTACTAATATAAGTTAATTTTTTATCAAACTTTTTTTAATGTTGCTTTAATGGTCCGCGATAAATTTTATAATTTATTACCGGTCCGCTGTGAAAAGAATGTGGGAATCCCTATTAGACGAAAGAAATTGGTAAATATAACCAAATTAAAGCAACCTTTTACGTTTAGGGAAACAATTTTTAAATATCGTTTAATATTAAATCTAATAGAAAGGTTTTTAATATCTGAAAAGTTTATTTGATTGAATTAAATGAAATTTTTAATTTAGAATTTACCCGCTATGAAAAAAAGGAGATCAAGGTCGGCTGATTTATGGATCGATCATGATGATTCTCCGACAAAGCGTATGCTGGGTATTTCCTAATTTGAATTATATTAATTTCTAAACACAGATTTTCAATTGGTACCTAAAATGAAAAAATCTATTACTAGAAGTCATATCACTGTAGCAGATACGAAAATTGCTTCCAAATATCTTTTGACTCATGAAGGTACAGATACGGATGGAGAAATAAGTAGAAAAATAATAACGGTATGTGTTTAATATTTTTAGTTGTTAATCCTAATAATAATAATGTTAAGAAGGCAAATAAAATAATTTAAAAATATAAAGATATCGTTTACTGATTTAGAATAATGTATCATAAATTGATAAAACTTTTAAAATGGCCATTTTTATTGTATCATCTTTAAATATTGCTAGATCGAATATCCCGTTAAAATTAAAATTTTTATTATGTTACAACTAAATTTTGGGTAAATTAGGATTATTATTTTTTTCAAACCAAGTTAATCGACCAATATACAATACTAAATGTATTTATCTGGTATAATTTATATTACTCTTTGTTATTTTTATATCATAGGGTTCTATTAAACCTACCAACTGTGGAGGTAGTACCGTGGTTTTTGAACAAATGAATAAAATTACTTCAGAATCACCGGGAAGTAAACATATTCGATTTAAAGGAGATTTACAACCAACAGAATTTGATGGTCAGTGGACTGATACAGAAGATCGTTGTCATATAGCAGTTGAAGGACACGGTATTTAAAATGCGATAAAATATCGATTTTTAAATTTTAAACTTGTATAAATAAATGTTTTATTTCAATTATACCACTTTGCCGTCCGACCTAAATTAAAATGTTTTGGAAGAAGGTGGGTTTTTTGGTATTGTTTGATTAATATTTTGTTGTTCATAAATAACGTAGTTTGTGGATACAATAATGTTGGTATTCGCTTGTCAATTTTATTTTGCCACGTTTCAGTGTGCCTAGAGTGAATTCTTTGAGATATTTCTCTGGTTGTATTGGCATTTGCTTTTACATTTTTAAAGAATCTAAAGTGGTCTAGGACTGGAACTAATTTTTCTGAAAGTAGAATATTTTTTTCACAACAATTTTCTAATTTTGAACATATCAATAATGATTTTTCATTAGAATGGTTATCTAAATTTACTGATAGTAAATGGTTTGTTCTGTTTGAGTGTAGTCTGTTTGAAATTTTTTTGATTTCTTTGTTTTGGTAATTTTTGTATCCGTATTTATGTAGTTTATTATTTTCCTGGTGTATAAAGTTTTTTACAAAATCACTTTTTTCACCCAATCTCTGGATTGTTGATGCAGAGAAGAGTCTATTTGATGAGTCTATTGAAATTTTGTTTATTTTTTTTCGTTTCACCAATTCTAAATTAATTTTAATGAATATCAATCTATATTATATTTTCAATTTATAAGTCCAAATTACATGTTACATATTAGTCTAATATTAATATAATTAAATTCTAACAATTCTTGGTCACCCAAATGGTCAAAAATATTTTTTCGAAATTTTTATTATATATTATAGATGTTAATTTATTAACCTTTCAAAGCATCGTTTCTTTTTAATACATGTAATCTTTTATTCAAATTCATCATTTTTTCTCGAGTTAAACGTGGTAATATTGGTTTGAATTTATAATTTGATGAATTTGTGTATTCTCGGATTTTTTCACAAAATTTACTATTATTAGAATAGCCACTACTAGTTGGTTTATTGTGTAATATTGTCAAATATGCCATTTTGTCAAATTTTCAATTATTTAGTGTATATTTAAGTTATTGTCATTTGTATAATAACAAAATTAACAATATATCGTTAATTTTGATATATTTGTTACTGCTCTATATACTTAATTCAAATTATTTTTTCATTGTTTTTTAATCTTGATTCTTATTAAAACAATACAACTATAATTCAACATTTAATAAGGTTTCGTTAATTATTAGTTATTATTTAAAATCTTTTCAGTAATCTGTATTTAGAATTTGTAATTATAAAGGGTAATATTTTAATATAACGTCTGTTTTGAAAAATTTGTGTGTATTAACCGGAGATAACTATGAATTGTCATTTTTTTTAAATTTTGTGACTATTTTCATTTTTTCAAAAAAATGTAATGTATGGTTTTGACCCTCAAGGTAAAACTATTTCAAATTTAAATTTATGACAATGTTCATGAATTTAAAATCTATATCAGAGTGTATATTCTTTTAAACCATAGGATTCGTTTGATTTTCAAAAAAGGATACTTAGTGTTTTTGACCGGTAAGATGTAAGTTTCTGAGTTTGAAATTTATCTTACTTTCACCCGGAAAAAACTGTAATGACTTGGATTTTATCGCAAATTTCATTTTCAGAAATTAAGTCTTTCAGGGTCAAAAGCCTAGTTAATTATTTAAAAATTTTTATTTGTGCTAACTGGATATAACTATGAATTGGAATTTTTTATTAATTTGTAATTGTAAAATGATAGGACTATTTTAATTTTTAAAAAAAGGTAATCTGTGGTTATGATCGTGTAAATCGATTTGCAATTTATGATAATGTTTGATTTTAAAAACTATCCCACAATTTATGTTGTATACAATTATAAGACTTTCTTAATTTTTACAAAAAAGAGTAATTTGTGGTTTTGGCCGTGAAGATATAAAATTTTGAAATTGATCACAATGTTGATAATTTTAAAATCTTTATCAGATTGATATATATATATTTATAATTCTAGGACTGCTTTGATTTTTAAAATAGGATAATTGGATTTTTAACCTTGAAAGACTCAATTTCTGAAAATAAAATTTGCGATAAAACATCACCCTCAAAAAACTATAATAGAAACATGGAATTTTTAAAACACGACTTAAATAAACTGAAACAAACAAATACTTACATTTTAATTACCCATTTTTAATTAAATTTATCAACTTATATAAATATAAGCAAGGATTTGGTAAATAGTAATAGTGTAAGAATAAAAACTATATTTTGTTATTTATTAACTATCTAAACATTGTAATACAAATAAACAGTGACTTTCAAAATGTTTTTTAACATTTATCTATTATTTTTTCTCATTTGTATTGTAACACCCAAAATCCAATTAAGATATGACAAAATTAAACCATTGACCCAACTGCCAAATTATACAATTTTAAATTTTGGAAATTGCTACATTGTCAAAAACGAAAAAAACCTTGAAGCTTACATATACACATCTTCAAACGCCAAATTTGAAAAAATTGTAGATGTAAAACTTGGTAACCGAACGAATATAAACCATGACAAAAAAAATTATTACATGTTTATTACTGAAGGTGATTTTAATGTCCATGTCATTGCATATCTATACAATGGATCAACAAAAGCATTTATCACTGGATTGAATGAAGTCATGTATGCTTATGGAACTGTACCTGTTTCAAAAAGTTTGGACATTTTAATATTATATAGTACAAGCAGAATATTTCTCATTAGACATGACAACATTACAATGTCATCTAATCTAATAATCAATAAGGTCGTATATGCTCAAGGTTATAATGTTGTAATTTTAAGTCAAGGGAGTCTGTATAAACTTGATGTGTTGACCATGAAAATAATTTTCATAACCAAAAATGTCAAACATTTTTTCTTCTCTAATGTATTGATTATTATTAAAAACGACCAAACTAAATATGTGTCTACTGATTTACAAACAATTTCATTTATTCACATGCATCACAATGTTTTACCGAATTTTAGTACCAAAGAAATTAAAATTACAAACGTTTTACCACTACAAAATTTAAATGTATTACTGGTCGAGGTATATATTCACTTTTTAATCCTTTCGCAATTCTACTGCAATTTTATGTACTATCACCAGTGGTGATTCACCACACGTCTGAAATTTGTTTTAATCAG
Organism: Intoshia linei; assembly: GCA_001642005.1. NCBI lineage: Eukaryota > Metazoa > Orthonectida > Rhopaluridae > Intoshia > Intoshia linei. The sequence continues at coordinate 16,344 of LWCA01000636.1, read as the reverse complement.
AGTTGCCAGATGTCGATATTTTATCCCAAAACCTAAACAACGGTTACATTATTATTTCAAAAATCCTACTTTTATTCCGGTATTAATTTTAATAAAATTTATTAAAAAATACAATTTCAAACTCTTAGGGAAAATCTCCTTTTTATAATATTTTTTGAAAAAATCAGATTATACCAAACATTATGATAAAAGTCCATTTAATCCAACCCCAATATAAAAATCCCCTTTATCCAAAATTTTTTTGAAAAATCAGATTTTACCAAATCTTATTAGAAAAAAACTTCTTATTCCAATAACAAAATAAAAAAAGCAATTTTACCAATCCTTACGGGAAAAATCTTATGAGAGAAAAACTTCTTATTCCAATCCCAAAATAAAAAATGCAATTTTACCAACACTTAAGGGAAAAATCCCCTATTTCCAAAATTTTTTTGAAAAATAATATTTTACCAAATCTTATTAGGAAACAACTTTTTATTCCAACCACAAAATAAAAAATTCAATTTTACCAATCCTTAAGACAAAAATCCTCTATTTCCAAAATTTTTTTGAAAAATCAGAGTGAAGTGAAATTGCTGTGTATAGTATAGAATACACAGTGAAAGGGTTAAAGGAAAAATCAGATTATAACAAATTTTATGATAAAAAAACTTATTCCAACCCAAATTAAAAAATGCAATTTTACCAACCCTTACGGTCAAAATTCTTTTTTTCCAAAATTTTTTTGAAAAACTCAGATTTTACCAAATCTTATTAGAAAAAAACTTCTTATTCCAATCCAAAATAAAAAATGAATGTCTACACATGTCCAATAAAGAAAGATGGGTGGAAATCTATATAATTGGTTTCTTCTAGTTTTTTTCATATATTTCAATAACCATTTTAAAAAAATTAAAGTCTATAATTACAACAACGAAGTTCAAAATACCAACTTTGTTAGTATCATTTTTATATTTATTATAATGCTTTGCAATATTGGTAAAATTCATCTGAAATATGTTTCTAAAGTGCTACTATTCCGTTAATTATTAATACAAAATTATAAAAAAATTATTTTTCATTTTCGGTAGCTTCAAGCTTAGTAGGGTCGGCTGAATCGACTCGGCTTATTTGAATATTTTTCATTATTTGAATCAATAAAATATTAATGGGAATAAGGGCTCCGAAAAGGTTGATAAACCCTGCACTAAGACGTACCAAATTTGGAACGATGTCACATTGATCCACACATAAAATAAAATTTTGTTATTAATTTTAATTTAGGATTACAGTAAACCTTTCATTAGAAAATACATAAACAAGATTTCAAAACGATTTATCAGTACAAAATATATCCTGATAAGTGACTCTAGTCTTGAAAGATACGAATTGATGAATTTACCAGTACAAGACGTTGAAGGTATAAAAAGACTAAACTACTTTAAAGAGTCAGTAACATCATATCTACTACTACTCTATGGATGCGATATTTACCTCTCCCGGGATAACAGTGATAGCTGGAACAAAGTGATACTACCAGATGAAACCACATGTAATTGTACAATTAGCCATTACGGTGAATTTAGTTTAACTACAGTATTCAAAACATTTCCCTACCATAAATACATGTATCAAAGTTTTAACGGGGGCCAAACTTTCTCCAAACTGAAATTTGAAATAATTGAAACATTTTACCTAAAAAATTATAAATACGCTATATTACTGGCCTACAATACTAAAAATATGATTTTTTCTTTAAATGGAGCAAGATCTTGGTTCAACGTTCTGAATGCCTCAAAATTCATATCATTAGTCGAAGCAAATATTTTAAAATTATTCATGACAAATGATTTCACCATATACTCAATCGATGAAAACAATCTAAAAATTTTAAAATACAAAATTGACAATTCATTACGTGACTGTAAGATAAGTAAAAAAGATTACACTGCAATTTGCGGGGATGGGTATAAATATTACACAAAAAATGAAACCGTTAATGAAGGAAAATTATGTCTCGTAGATGTAGATAAATTAAAAACAAAACGAAACGTACTTTGTCAATGTCATGCTACAGATTACAAGTGTGCTTTAGGGTACAAATACAACAATGGTACGTGTTCAAAACCCAACATTGCAAATTCTACTACTCCGACAATAACTGTTTGTCTCGGTTTGAAAGACACATCAATAGACAGTTACGGCTATGAAAAAATTTATAATGCAGAATACTATCAAAAATATTGTTATGCGGATAATTCAAAAAATAGAATTGGAAATTTCACTTGTGCATACATTTTGAAAACCCTTCCAAACTTTATCAAGAATCACATTGAACCAATAAAAATACCTACATTCATGAGTTTTACGTTTTCATTATCATATATTGTTTTTATGATAATTTTAATCATAATTTTAAAAAAAATTTAATTAAATTATTCAATTGACAGTGTCCGTTTGTTCAAAATGAATTTAGCTGTTGCGGATAATTGTTGATAAAATTAAAATGTAGTGTTTGGCTAGATTTAGAGTTTCAAGTTTTGTCAATTTCGGACTCGATATTCCACACGGTATTGTGCTACGTAAATCTAAACATATATTATACTTTTTTATAACATTGAGTTGCCTTCAAATGCATCGTTCAATAGGTGCATTCTTTCTCGTTCACGTTTGTTACTTTCTATCCGAGATTGACGTTTCAAATTTTTTTAGCTGGTGCACTTTTTATAAGCCGTTTTCCCCATGTGTTTTTAGTCAAATTTAAATTTTATCTACCATATGTTTCAATCCGTTGATAATATCATTTTTATTCAAAAATAAGATTTATTTTGATTTTATCTTATCAATACAGAAATTACAAGATATTCATGATATTGACATTTATTTAAAATCCATGCATAGTAAAAAAGTATATGGTTGATTTTAAGATAATTGTCATAATTATAAAACTCTAATGTACTTAAATTGTGTAGTGGTAATAGAATACGAGATTATTATTAGACACGACTTGATTTTTTGGTTTATTTTTTTTAAGGATTTTTGGATATACAGTATTGGAAAAATTATTATAAATTCTCATAAAATATTAATTATTAGTATTTAAAATAATAAAAATCACAAATAAATTAAAATATAATAATAAAAATAACATTAGTATTTTGTAATTCCACCTTTTCCGCCAATACAATCAAGAATTCATCTTGGCATTCCAATTATTAAGTTTTTGCATAATACTTGAATTTTGTCAAAATTATTCCAAACCCATACTGTCCGGTCAATTAATTCTTGTTTTGACGAAATATGAACTTGATGTACTTCATCCTTTAATACCTTCCAAACGTTTTCAATGGGATTCATATCTGCAGAATTACTGGGCCAGGGTAATACTTTCCATTGGTTGGAATCAAAAAAAGATTTAACCGACCGTGCAGTGTGACAGGGAGCCAAATCTTGTTGGAAAATGTGACTATTTTTATTGAACCAACCTGGACGGTCGTTCAAAAAACTTTTGAGAATGTCAATATATTTTTATTGATTCATTATACCCTCAATAACAAAAATGGGACAGGGCCCGGATACAGAAATTGCTCCCCAAACCATTATTTTGGTAGGAAATTTTACCGTTCGTGCCATACAATCTGCTCGAAATGCCTCTGTTGATCTTCTACAAACTTTTCTGTATCGATTATCCATTGATTCGTCAGAGAAAATTACAAAATTAGTACATATATCTAATACAATAAAAAAATTATTATATACAGTAATAATAAATATATACATTATTTTTATCATTTACCTTACTTCAGCTGTCTGTATTCCAATTTTTATGCTAATTGGCCCAATTTAACCTTGTCAATTGCATCTTTTTTGTTAATAAGGGTTTTTTCGTCTTGCATATGATCTTAAACCGACCTCTAGCAATCTGTTGTTTATTGTTTTTCTTCATAAATAAATTGATTTGCTTTGTAAATTGCAGGATATTGCAGAACTAGTCATAGAACGATTTTTTAATTACATTCGTACTATTTTTCTATCTGTTCTCTGGTTGGTTATCCTTTTAGGCCCACATTTTTTTGTTCTATTAGACTCAAAATATGAATTTTGAGTTTTTTTTAATTCTGACACTGTCGACTCAGAAACACTACAAACAGCCGCTAGAAATTATGTGAATTTTGGTTTCGGGCAATATATCTGCTTTTTTCCCCATAATAAAATTAAATATTTTTATGTCGTAATGAGTGATATTAAATTTAAAATGCGTTAGTTATCTTTTAATATTAGGTCATTTTAGTATAATTATAAAATGAACTAGAAAAAATGCGCATTAAGTATTATTACAATAATACGATTAATATTTTAATGCGCATGTACTCATACTTACTGATAAGACAATTTGTTGAATATTTATTTCATACTTTTAACAGATGTATGTTAGTAATTCAATTATATTCTATAACTTTTTAAACGTATATATATAATATGCTGAAGCATTTAATGAAATATATAAATAATTTTTCCTATACTGTATATATTCAGCATGAGTCTATTTGTTGAATGTATATTTTCTTACAAGGTTGGTAAAAATATATCAAATAAAAATTTTAAAATTGTTCCATCAAATATTACAGGGTTCATAGTCAAGACCCCGCCTAAAATCAGTGCTGTAAAATTTTTTACTGAAGTATCGAATTTATAATTTAATACAAAATTTGGTAGTTTAATATTACAAAACACAGTATCTATTAAATTTTTTACTTCTAATTTCATTCATCAATTGCAAATGACGTAGGATAATAAAAATAATATTAAGTCTTCGTTTGTTCGGTAGTCTGGTATTGTCCTTTAAATCGTTGTCAGAAATGAAAAAGTTATCTAAAAAATTGAGTCAAATTGTATAGTTACAGTTAGATAAACTAATTATTTTAATTAAAAATTAGAAGATTTCTTATAATGAATATATATAAGTATCATTAAATGTATTAGGCACTAATATATCACCTATTAATTAGGCTATGTCGGTAATTCTAATTATAACATTAAAATTAATATAACATAATATTAAATTGCAAAACTTTGGTCCATTATTTCAGACACTGACTAATAATTTAATAATGAAATGTAACGATACTGAAAAATTTAAAAAAAGTCCCAGAATTAAAAAAAATAAAATTATTGAAGACTGATACAGTACCGCCATTTTCATTCCCATAAATAGATACCTTCAGGGTTACAAACCCTAATTTTAAAAAATAAAAAAACTAAGAATTCTGGAATTAAAATAAATATCAAAACTAAAACGCTTTAAAAATTTTAATCACAAAACAAAGAAATTTTTCTCATGATATTATCAAAAATACATAAAAATTAAATAATTATAATTAATTAAATCATAGTTTTGCAGTTTGTATTTCAAAATTTATTGTTAGTAGCTTCACTTAGATTTACAGAATTAAGTCAACACTACCGATTGTTTAACAAAAGAACTATTATTATAACAAATGAGAGATTTCACCATTGATAATGGTTCATTATTCAGAAAAAATTTTACCGAAAAAACAACATTAGGCAAATCTTTTTTTCTAAAAGTTAAATAAATTCGAATTGTAAATTAAATTTTTTTTATGGACTAAAAAGAGTTCGCCCTACTTATAACCCTAAAAAATTGTGATAGATAAAATATAATTGTAACTACCTAATTGTTAATTGATATAAGTGCAGTGGTAGATACTGGCAGTTTTCTCAAATACAATGTAATAAATATATTCATTAATTAATAATATTTTATTTGATTACACAGAACATAATTTTTATCTTTTTGAAGACGATCTAACTAATATTCTTCAGAAATTGAAGAGGGGTGTAATAAATAAATTATTTAAAAAATTATAGATACAGTGGAATCCGCTTATAAGAGACGCATCGGGACCAAGAAATTTGTCCCTTATAACCGAGCTCTTATTATTATATAAGCAAGTCGTAGAATGGGTAAAACTTTCATTTATATTTTAGTTTAATTTTGGGTTTTAGTAATTTTTTTAAACCAAAATTTTAAGGGGGTTTTTTAAGATTTTTTTTAAACCAAACTTTCAAGGGAGGTTTTTAAGATTTTTTTTGAAAATTGATTTTAAATTTTGGAACTGATAAGATATTCGATAATTCTCGATAAGATTTGGTACCGTTGTAAGAATAAATTTTGTCCAAAATAATTATTTTTTCTTCTAATTTTAGTGATTTTCTTTTTAACGCCATTTTGGAGGTTAAACTTTATTATTAAAACAATTAGTCGAAATGTTAAGGTTTTAAAAATCATTTTCTACAAAAAATTTGAATATTCATTTTAAAAAACAAATTGCCTGTCCACTATAGGCGGATTTTTATCCCTTATATCCGTCTGTGATTTATATACAAAACAAGCGTTTGATTCCGTTCCTGACTTTTTATCCACTGTATTAGTAATGCGTAGTTACCGAAATAACTAGGCAGAAATATCATTACTTACATAATGATTTGTTTGTTTGTGTTATCGTTTATTTCAATAACTACCAATCTTAGAATTTTATAAAGTCCACATTTCTATTACAGTTTATTCCGGACGTAAGATAAATTTCAACCTCCCAAACTCACATCTTACGGGTCAAACAGCCAAATTGTCCTTTTTTTGAAAATCAAGCGAGTTCGAGAATTTAAAAAAATCAAAGCCAAAACTACAAAGAACCCTTTTTTTAATGAAAGAGCCCTAGAATTTAAAAAAATTAATCTGAATATGTGACGCCTTATGGTAAAAAAAGCATTTTAGTATTCATATATTTTATTAAAACAAAAAATTTGAATATTTAACGGTCCGAAAATTGAAAAAAATAATTATTCTGATAAAGCTTATTCCAGTTGATATAAATACCAAATTTCAGAGCTAAGTGCTGTTTGTACGTAGTACATAACAGTCAACCTAGTTATTTTATAAAACTTTAAATCTATTTTTTTTATATATTAAAATATTTTGATGTGGGTCCGGCATAAAAAAGGTCGGGAAACATTGTAATGAGAGCCTCATATAATATAATGTATTACGTTTTGTGTTTTCATCACTCTCTGATAGGTACTTTTTGACCAAAGTCAAAGATCTAGGATTGAACGATTTAGATTTAGATTTAAATTTGAATATTAGTTTGTATTTTTCTTCCAAAATACTGTTCAATTCAACTATAATTGGATTAATATTATTTAAAGTCAATCGATTCTTCATATATCTAAATTAAATGTACATGTAAATTGAAAATAAAAACAGTATGGGTGATTTTTTAGCGTTTATTTCCAGATAAACTATGCACATTAATCATTAATGCAGTGATTGTTGATGATAGTCCCTGGACCCCTTGGTGGTATAAAACTATATTCCTGAGTCCGTGTGATTTAAATAAAATATGCAAACATTTTATCAACTTTTGTTAATTTTTATAGGAGAATTTTTAATTGTAATAAATTATTACAGATTTGCCAGATGTTGGGAATTTATCCCAAAGTCCAGACGATCGGTACACTATTATTTCAAATTTCCCACCATTAATAGAATTTAATAAAAAATGACCATTTTAAACATCAAGAGAAAAATCTTCTTTTTCCAATATTTTTTTGAAAAACACGATTTTATCAAATCTTATAAGAAAAACCTCTTATTCCAACCCCAAAATAAAAATCCAATTTTAACGACGCTTAAGGGAAATATCCCCTTTTTCCAATATTTTATTGAAAAATCCGATTTTACCAAATGTTATGAGCAACAACTTCTATCGCCTTACAAATACACTTTACTCTATTTTTGTGGAAAAATTTCGAGTAAAAGTACACGATTTTCATATAGATTTATCTTAAAAACATTTAAAAAATGAAAAATTTTATCATCGATCTCAAGATGAAAATCCCAAACTATAAACAAAATAGCATGTTCGTCTAACCATTTATAATGACTGTTTATCATAAATTTAAATCTTATTGATCAAAAACGTATTTTAAATTTTATCACTCAATATCTTGCAGATTATAATCTACATAATTAATTAAAAATGTCAATTAAAACTTAAAAATATTAAATTAACTTATCTCAATAAGTTTCGTTCTCAATTTAACAACAGTGTAATTTAACCTCAAACCAGTAAAAATAAATTTCCATTATCCAAATCAAGACAATTTATCGAAATAAATATATTACTTTGGTACTAAATCTAAATCAGACTGTAAAAGTAGACGAAATGTTTCAATTTTTGTGGAAACTTTTGGTCTAATATTTTGATTGACATTTTGTTGTGAATTTTTTTTTAAATTTTCATTGAGAATTTTAATTGAAAAAGTGTTTCTAAAAATATTTACATGTATAAAATCAAAAAATAAATTAAAAATAATTTTAAAATACTTTAAAGACTTTGACGGAACGTCAATTGTTTCACTAGCATTACGTGTCTTTTGAAAATCGACATTATTACTAACGTAACAAGTATACTTTTTCAATCTTTCAATTTTATCATCCAGTAAATCCTGGTTTGATTTCATTTCCATTTCATAAGTATTTAATAAATTTTCAGCATATTCTAAATTTTTTGACAAGGATTCATAAAATTTGGAATATTCAGTATTTGATTTTAATAGATCCACCGTATTCAACATTTTAAGTTTTCGAGCAGAATTTGATAATTTTTCCAAAATATCCATATTTCAAATGGCGCAATAAATATTGATGATAAATTATCATGGATAATGAATTGATAGTAACGCTTAATTAAAGTGACCAGAAAAATATGTACTATAAATTTTAGTTTATTTGTAATATATTTTAAGCCAGGAATTTTTGTTTATCATAGATAAGTAGTTTTTGGCCATAAATTTAACACACCGTCCAAGTTAGAATAAAAAAAATATTTGTCCAAATGGGATAATTTTAATTATAATTAAATTGATATATAAATTCTATTTTTCGCTGTTCAGGACTCCTGAGTCAGGAGCCCTGACATGTAATGTTCATTTCGTAATTTAATGTAACCATTTTTTCATTCATTTAATTTAGCATTATAATTATTCATTTTAAAACGTATTGTAAACTTTACCCACTAACAAAACCTTTTCTGTTAAGTTTTTATTTTATATGTAATTTTTAATTCAAGCAATCCCAAATTAGTATTCCCAACTATTTATTGTTGTGGGCAACATTTAAAACGTGTATCTTGCATAAAAAATTAAAGGGACAGTAAAGTATTTCATGGACCCACTATTCACTACATGTAGTGGGACAGTAATTAATTGATTCATAAATTTGTAATTCATTTAGTAGCACCATTTATTTCACAATGCAATTTTTGTATTTGTCTGGTAAATTTTGTTTAATCTTAATTTTTTAACCTAAAATTTAGGTAAACAAAACTATAGATACGTGCCAATAAATTTACACAAGACATTCCTGTTTCTATATACATAACAACCTAGTTTAAATAAATATATATTTATTTTGAGTCAATTGCATTACTAAAATTGCTTTACTTGATACAACACTAACATCCCCACATTTCGATTTTACTATTTAGCCATGAACAATTATAACCATAACCAAATGATTAACAATAATCAACAAAATTTTTATCCAACCAACCCTATAGTTTCAAATGAAAACCAATCTCAAAATACCGGAAATGCAGATTTAGTAGAATGCCAGACAGTAAATAGCGAAATGTTGTATGTTCCCGTGAATTATCCAACACACAGTCAAAACCCTGATGGATCAGCACATGAAATATTTATGCCTTTACAAACTCCAATATACACTTCTACTCCTATAGATATTAATCAGCAAAATATGCCTCAAGACTTTACAAATACTTTTAATTACCCAAATATACCACACTACACATCTAGGAAACAAATACATGAAATTGAAAATTTTAACTATATTGACACATTCAACTCAGCACACGTAACTCAAAATTATTCAAATACTTTTGAAAACGAAGGAATTATACAAAACTATACAAATATCCCGATTGAATATAAACCCGAAATAGAACCTCAAATTAAAACGAAACCAAAAAATTTTACAATGCCGCAAAATATTACATCATATAAAATAATATCAGACTCCAAAAAATGTAAAAAGTCCAAAAGCCATACTCGTAAAAATAAAGTCTTAACTTTAGAAACAATAACGAATAATTTAAACAATTCAAATTTTGATGATGCTCAAGATATAAAGGTGGATAAAAACTCAATTATTAACAATTATACATTTTTAACTCAAGACCCTCAATCTAAGTTTGAAATTGACAAGACATTAAAATTGGAAGATGTAGCAAAAAATGTTGAAACTAAACCAGAACAAATTCGTTACAATAACCTTTACAGAGTGAATAAGGAATATGTAGAAATCGACAACATTTCATACTGTATATACAAAAACATTAAAATACCTCTCGTTATTTACAATATTGTTGGTGATTTTAGTTTAAATTGTCACGTTAACGTAAAACACGTTGCACGGTATGGTCATAGAGTAGCTCATAATGCGAAAAGAAATGTAACAATTTCACTAATCCTTATTTATTCACATTTAGACACTTGAAGTTAATTTATGTAAACCTCGTGTAACAGCCACGGTTAGGCCAACTGGAAAAGTTATTGTTTTTGGTGCCAAGAGGTTGGTCTACATTTTATATTTTACAATTATTCAATAGCCTTTTCATGTTAAAAGTTGCGTGTGTACGAATTGGGAAAATGGTCAGAATGTTGGATCACCCCGAGGTTAAATTTACTACTTTGAATGTCAATAATGTCATGTGCGGATTCACTTGTTTCTTTACTATTGTACTTACTTATTTCTTTAGCAGTAATAAGAATAATTCTTAGTAATTTTTAAAATTATTTTATTAGTTTTATTTTTATATCGACTCTATTTTAGTTATAACCCAGAAATTGATTCATCTGTTGAATATCGGTATAAGGGTAAGTTGGCCGTAATTAAAATTCATTGGACTGGTGCAATTACTGTTATTGGTATTTTATTTATTTTACAGTTTTTAAACTTTTGAATTTATACTTATTTTAATTTTTATAAAATCTATGAAATTGTTAAATGTTGAACCCTCCGGTTCAAGTATACTTTGTCAAATAATTGACATAACAGTATGTAATTAAGAAATTTTGTAACTAAATTGTCTATCATTTTGAAACTGTCGTGATGGTCATATGAACATAATCCTTCTACATGTGGGTTCAGTGTACCATTTACGGCTCTGATGGCTTTTGGTCTATTAGCTTTTTTTAAAAGTAATTATATATTTATTTTAGCCAGAAAGGTTAAATTTTGCGTGGAAGCTGTGAAAGAGATATTTCCAAAACTTTATGAAGCTCGAGGCAATATGATGATTGATCGAATCACTTTAACTAATATTTTATGTGAAGAAAACCATAAAATTGACCGTGAAGATTAAATGTACAATATTTGTATATATACAATTTGTACTCCAATGCAAATTATATATCTTAATAAATTTATCTCCTGTATGAGTTTATTTTATATTATTGAATACTATTATAATAGTAACATACATTGAAGAATAATTATTAATATATTGTTCAATTTTTCATACCAAAAACAATATGATGAATTTAATTTGAACGATATTGATTGTTTTCATAATGCTTCACCATTTTAAAACAATTAACAATTACATGCTTAGCCTAAAGTCAAATCAAACGATTCTGCAATATTAATTTAATTTTCTTCCAGTTTGAAATTAAAGTTATTATATTTATAGATATGTTAATTATGTTAAAATGGGTCCCTAAAAACTACGTACTTTTGGTGTGAACACCATAAAATGTTTTGCAAGGAATTATAGCTGATTTAAATATTTTTGTATGAAAATAAGTCATTCGAAATAGATATCGACTCACGACAAACGAGCAAACACAATTGGTATTATAAATACAAAGTAGATTAATTCAATTAACCCATCTTCCGTTAATTTTTAGTATGCGACAATAATTCATTATAATTAAAAAGCCAAAATAGGTTTTATTTTGGTGTACTTAACATTTTGGATTATAAACAAAATTGAATAAAAACATGAAATTATTGATATGTAAACTTTGGCTGGATTCCCCAATGCTGCATATACATCATCTAAAAATTATTTTTAAAAAATAAAAATATACGAATAACGTATATTGTATTTATATTTTAATTTTCAAGTAAATTTAAAATTTAACTTAAGTTAAATTTTCAACGTGAATTTATTTTTTTGGTATAATAAACATGTGCCCTCGGCAGAGCTAGGTGCTGTTTGTACGTAGTACATTACAGTCAACCTAGTAAATATTATATTATCGTATTTTTTTAATTTTGTCTAGTAGTTTGATTTTAGAGAAATTTTATGGTAAATTTCCGGTCAGCGGTGAAAAAATTGTGGTAAATGTTGGCTAAACGTAGCACATAACACCCAACCTAGTGTTTAATAAATTAGTTGATTGTTTTATATGATACAGAAATTTTCGAATGTTATCAAATATCAACTAGAAATGTACAACTATTCACTATTTCAAACTTATTTGACTGATTTTGGACCGGTCATTTCCAAGGGTGGTCAATTTATTGTTACCAGCAAATTTTTTCAAATATATAAACGACTAATTTGTAAAATGTAAACTGAATACAATGAAGCTTGTAAGTCTCAAAAATTTTTAATATTAAAACAAGTATTCGGAAAAAGGGATTTTTCCTTTATGGTTGCCTTAAGAGTTTTATTTCGTAAGGTTTGGTAAAATACAAGTTTTTAAAAAAATGTAGGAAAAGATATTTTACCTTAACTAAAGGTTTAAAGATTGGTATAATTCGGATTTTTTTTTGGGGTTGGATTAAAAGTTTTTTTGTAAAATCGTGAGAATGGGAATTTTCATAAACATCAAATGTTTTATAGTAATGAAATTTTTTAGTATTGTTTACAAAAGAGTATTTCATGTCAACATAAAAAGAGTATAAATAATTGATAATTCTCTTGACGGAATTTAAGTAAAATTATTATCATTACCATTATTAAAAGCATCGATAACAAGTTGAAACATACAAAATACTGTCCCAAAAAAGTCCAAATATATTGCTGTCATAGAAAGCCCGACGGTCGTTTTTAATTGATAATTAAGATATAACTAAAAGAAAGCATTACTCCAAAAAACAATAAATAATACCTGGGGTATAGCTTTAAATAGAGTAGTCAGAATTTTAATACTAGACAAAGCATAAAGGTAGGTAAGTACGCTAATGTACTGAAGAATAACAAAACCAAAAATGAATGCTATAAGAATCCAAACTAAAGCCACTAGTTTAAAAAATTTCCGAAATTTTTGAATCGTTTGACCATACATCATAAATTGAAATAAAATACACGAGTTGACAAGCAATAAATTGAGTACAACAAAAATATCGGTATTTTTTACAGGTATAATACCTTTCGGGTGTTGTACATGATAAAGTAACTATAAGAGTGTATTTTATATAAAAAAAAACAAAACATTACCTGAACTTTATCGTTAAAATAAAAACTGCAATTGAATATAAAAAAGCACATTATTCCAGTCAAATTTAATAAAAAGAATCTAAAGTAAAATTACATGCGATATTTGAAATTATACTCCAAACTAAGTCCTTCCACACTTTTGCGTTTATAATTTCTGTAAAGCTGAGGATAATAGAGAAACCCCCAACAAAAGAAAAAAGCCCATCCTAAATAATTACTCAAAATACTGAAAAAAAAGGAATGGACAATTCTGACAGATATCCGTACTTTGTAGAGTAACTGGCTCACTTCTTGGTCCTCACTAGAGAAACTAATTACAACCAAACCAGACGTGTGATTATTTGCATAAACTTTCAAGTCAATATCTCCGCTGTGGTTGGCTGGAAGAAGAACGTTTTTGTTAATTTGCAGTAGGTTTTCATTGTCCACAATGACAGTTAAATTTACATCAGAACTTATTTGATCACTACAATATAAATTCATCAATATAGATTACGTTATATTACCTTAAGGACAAGTCAATGTTAGCAGTTTCACCTAAACTAAAAAACGGTATATAAAGAATAATAATCAATTACCTCATGAGTAATTCGTCATTTTGAGCATGTATAAATTCTTAAAAATGAGTCAAATAAATACATAAAATAGCATACGTTTAAATCTACGTTCTCCTCCATGTTTAACGGATATAGACAAAAAATGTCCAAGAGTATATTCAAAATAATTACATAATCCAAATATACAGATGAATATCAAAAATATCGGTACAATATTTTTGACATTTCTATACATGTAATATTTTAAAAATGAGTTTACAAACTCTAGTATATTTATATTTACAATATTACCATTTACGAATGATTATATAAATATAGATTTGGTAATTTAACAAAGTAGTTGGTTCCCAGGATTTTTAATATATGCAATAAAATTATGATTGTTTTAATATTTTCAATATTGTATTTCAAAAATTTATGAATCAAAATCCAGCACGATAACGAGGTTGAATTTTTGATCACCTTCGATTGTGATAAGATTAATACGTTACTGAAAATGTGGATAATTGTGTATAAATATAAATTTACCTGAATCAATTAATCAACCGTAAAACTGGATAGACAATACTAAACAAATCCCTATTGACAACTGTAGATGAAATTAAATTACACGTCATTGCCGTCAACAATTTAATAAAAATGATAAATTTTACAAATCAGAAAACCCATAAAACGTTAGAATATTGCAAGCTAATTGATAAGTAGCTTTACAATAAAACATTCGGCAATGCATTTGATTTCTTGATTCTTCATTGAATGGAGATTGAAGTATTTTGACTTTACGATAAAATTTACTGAATTTGCAAATCAATTCATACAAATAGTTCCACGTCAAGTGTGATTTAATGACAATTTCTGATTTTTGTAAATCATTTTTATGAAAATTTAAAATCTGATGTTGCATTATTATGGGAAATTGAAAAATATGGTATATGAGCTGAAATTCCACCTCATCAAGTTGATTAAAATTCAATGCATCAATATTGTCAATTGGAAGGAAAAGACATTTTTTAATATATTCATCATACTTTCCCATCAATGAATTGATGCGGCACATGTTATACAAAACAAATATGACATTTTTAGCGACATAATTTGAACTTTTGTCTAGATTTATCATGTATTTGCTACTTTTTTGTAAAATTTCAACAATTATAAAAAATTCAGTCAAATTTTTCACATTTAATAATTTGGCATTTTCTAAAGATAAAGTGGAATTTTTTGAAAATATATTTTCCATTTCACAGCATCGATCTTTAATGTATTCGTTAATATTTTTACTGTATTTAACTTTTTCAACGCATAAAGTAAACTCATAAATTTCATTCCGACTTTTACAATTTACATTTTTTAGTTGATACAATATAGTAAATTGAGCAATTGGAATGGTTCGGTATAAATCGAGTCCAACAAATTTTCCTACGTGGTAAACATAATTAAACAGCAAATTATATCTAAATTGAGACATTGAGGTTGTAATTTGTTCGATTTTGTTAATGTTGATATTTGTACATTTTTCACTGATGCAACCGTACAATGAACCACTTTTAATTACATTTGATACTGTCGTTTTCACCAAATTCATTTTATGGAATGTTATGAAAAAATGATTTTCCCATTTATCAAAGTTTGTAAATTCGATAAAATTGATAGCTTTCAGTGTATTGTATAAGTTAAATTTTAATTCATCGTTCATTGTAACGACATGTAAATCGCATGATTTGATTAAAGATTTTATGTTTTTTTTTGAATTTAAATTGAGGCTGTCGTTTCTTTTGATAAAATTATAATTTACTTTTTTACAGCACTCGTAAAATTCTTTTAGTAAATCTAGCATTTGTACTTATATATGCAAATTATCGCTTATAGTAAATATCACCAAGGGATATTGAATCCTTTATTTGAATAAATTTTATACTATCTAAATTTAATTTGTTCCTGCTAAAATGTTAAGCATATAATAAAAAAATCCAATTCTAATATCAATTTTCAAGTGATGTAATATCAGAAATGTGGATATTCAGGGTCAAAAACCACAAATTTAAAAAGATCCACTTTTATATTTGATAAACTGAAATATAACTCATTAATAATGAGTCATTGTTATTAAAAATTGTCCGATATAATCCAAATAATTTATGAACGAAAAAAAATGTGTAAACGGTAGACATCATGAATCATGATGTCCAACTTAACCTTTAAGGGAAAAATCCACTTTTACAAACCCCTAAGGAAAAATCCAAATTTTACCAACCCTT
>LWCA01000949.1:0-14682 GCA_001642005.1 Intoshia linei | reverse complement strand
CGTTTAGAATAGTGCGAGGTTAGCAGGAAAGGTTCAGTTCTCTACGTATGGCATCCGAAGACAAGGTGGAATTTGAAGCCTTACGTCGTATTGTCCTAATTTCTCGCTCATTTAAACACATTGGACGTCCCATTCTGCATTTACCAGTTGTTTCCACACCTCTTATGAAATTATTTATGGCATGCCTTTTATTGATAATCCTAGAAATTCCAGGCATGATTTTTCGTTTTTTATTATTATTTAATTTTTTTCCTTTATACATACTGTTAAAAATAATGCACTATAAAAGAAAAATAAAAAAATTAAATACTTACATGTTTAATTAAGCTTTAATTTATAATTAATTCAAATTTTAAGAATATATTAATTAAATATTAAATCAACATAATGTTAACCATTCTAATTTAATTTTATAGTTTTTCTTAAATTTGCGGCCCCCATTTGCGAAATACTGGTCTACCTTACAATTACAGATGTATTGTACATTTTGTAATCATATGATGTCGGGCGTAGGAATGATTTTAGCATTAAAAATGACATAATATTTGAAAATAAACTAAAATTCATTCAATTTACTTAAAAAAGTTTATTCTGACTGGCTACATGAAATTCAAAATTTCGGTCTAATGTTTTAGATACTACATGGTATAATTTTTTTTTGTAATCTCATCTTCTTTTGAGGTATACCACTTTTTACGAATTTGGAGCGAATTTACGTTCACACATCTATATCTGTCCATCTAAAATATCAAGAAATTTATAAAACGTGCCGTTGCACAATACATGTAGCATAATTATTAATTATTTAAAAGTAAAAAATAAGAAATATTTTATTTAGACGAAAAAAGCGTGATGAAATTGTAAAAGATAGCGTAAATGTTAATAATTCATCAATCCTTTCTGATGGAATAAACGATATGATTGGTATATATTATCGACCTAAAACGGCAGAAACCAGACAGACGTATGCAATAATACTTACCTTTATCCAATCAGCAATTGGAGATCAGGTAAATATTTTTGTATAACACTTAATTTTTTAGCCTAGAAATATAACATGTGGGGCAGCTGATGAAGTTTTGCGAGTTTTAAAGGACAACTCAATTAAAGAGGTTACCAAGAAAAAAGAAATTTTATCGTTATTGGGAGACTTGGGTGATGATAAGTACTCAGTTTTAGTGAATTTATCAAAAAAAATTACCGATTGGATATCTGAATCTGCAGTAACAGAAGTGGAGGGCGAAAAATACGGAATAAATGTGCAATTTGAAGAAAATGAAGAAGAAATTGATGAAGTGTATGGAGAAGTTAGAGAATCTGCTGTTGTACTTGACGATGACGTAAATATGGTTGCAACAGAAGGAAAAGGTTACACAATTCATTCGACAGCCACAAAATCTGGAATGGACTCTCACATGATTATTGACGAAGAAAGTGGATTCGAACTTAATCCTCGATCGATTGATGCTTTTTGGTTACAAAGAAATATAAATAAGTCTATAGAAGACCCAGTTGTAGCTCAACAAAAATCGAAGGAAGTAATGAATGCCTTGATGACTTCACAAACTGACATTGAATTGGAGAACCATTTAGTTGTTCAACTTGGATTTGGAATGTTTGATTTTATCAAAATACTCAGAAAATATAAAGACATTATTCTCTTGTGTATTTTGCATGCTTGCGATAGAAATACCGATGAAATGGAAGAAACATTTTCTAGACTGAAAGGTACTTCTGAATTGAAAAGAATTCTTCAAATTTTAAACGATAATATGGGTGAAGAAGATGGTGGAGACGTTACGATATCTTCCAATCAAAAACAATCTGATAAAATGGATATTGACAATGCGGAATCGGGTACATCCAGAAATATTATAGATATTGAACATATGGTATTCCAAGATGGTGCACATTTCATGTCAAACAAAAAATGTGATTTGCCGGAAGGATCTTATCGAAAAATGAAGCGAGGTTATGAAGAAGTTCATGTTCCCGCATCAAAGGCTAAACCTATGGGTAAAAATGAAAAGTTGAAGTACATAACCGACTTACCTGGTTATGCACAGGCTGCTTTTTCTAGTTACAAAACTTTAAATCGAGTACAATCTCAAATATGTGAAACTGCATTAACCACAGATGAAAACATTTTAGTATCTGCACCTACGGGTGCCGGTAAAACCAATGTTGCACTTTTAGCTATTATGCGAGAAATTGGAAAGCACATTGATGCAGACACTGGAATAATTCGAAAAAGTGAATTTAAGATGGTTTATATAGCTCCCATGAAATCCCTTGTTCAAGAACAAGTTGGAATGTTTCGAAAACGCCTTGAATCTTATGACATTGGCATTGAAGAATTGACCGGTGATCATCAATTAACTAAGGAACAAATTGAAGCTTCTCAGATTATAGTTTGTACTCCTGAAAAATGGGATATTGTGACACGTAAATCTGGTGAACGAGCGTACACTCAACTTGTAAGATTAATAGTTATCGATGAAATTCATTTATTACACGACCAAAGAGGACCTATTTTGGAATGTATTGTAGTTCGTTCGATTCGGCAAACCGAGATGACTAGAGAGCCTATTCGATTTGTAGGACTGTCTGCGACTTTGCCTAATTATCAAGACGTTTCAACGTTTTTACGTGTTAATCCATCTAAAGGTTTATTTTTTTTTGACAACAGTTTTAGACCTGTCCCCTTAGAACAGACCTTTATAGGTATTGCCGAAAAAAAAGCTTTGAAAAGATTTCAAATAATGAATCAGATTGTTTATGAAAAAATCTTAGAAAATGTAGGAAAGCATCAAATTTTAATATTTGTACATTCCAGAAAAGAAACCTACAAAACTGCCAAAGCTATTAGAGATTTGGTTATTGAGAATGACATGCTAGTTATGTTTCTTAAGGAAGGCTCCGCGTCTACAGAAATTTTACGAACTGAGTCGGAATTAGTTAAAAACAAAGAATTGAGGGATTTATTACCTTATAGTTTCGCTATCCACCACGCTGGAATGTGTCGAGTCGATCGTACTTTAGTTGAAGATTTGTTTGCAGACAAACGAATTAAAATTTTAGTTTCTACAGCCACTTTGGCATGGGGTGTTAATTTACCAGCTACCACTGTAATAATTAAAGGAACTCAAATATACAGCCCTGAAAAAGGTAAATGGGTAGAATTAGGCGCTCTAGATGTTTTGCAGATGTTTGGAAGAGCCGGGCGACCTCAATATGACGTCAAGGGAGAAGGTATCATGTTGACAAATCATAGCGAACTTCAATACTACCTATCGCTTATGAATCAACAACTTCCAATTGAAAGTCAGTTTATAGCTAAATTGGCAGATAACTTGAATGCTGAAATAGTTTTAGGTACAATCGAAGATGTTCACGACGCAGTGAAATGGTTAGGTTATACATATTTGTACATACGCATGTTGAAGGCTCCTACGTTGTATGGTATTAAGGTTGAGACTATTGAAAAAGACCCAAAATTAGAAAATTTTAGATACGATTTGATTCACACAGCAGCTTCAATTTTAATGAAGAACCGTTTAATTAAGTACGATCGTCGTAATGGAAAATTAAAGCCTACTCATTTAGGAAAAGTAGCTAGTCATTTTTACATAACTCAAGAATCTATTGCAACCTACAATCAACTTTTAAAACGTACATTAACTCAAATTGAGTTATTTAGAGTTTTTTCGTTGTCATCCGAATTTAAAAATATTACGGTAAGAGAAGAAGAAAAAATGGAATTGAGTAAATTGATTGAATATGTACCAATTCCTATTAAAGAGGGTTGTGACGAGCCTTCTTCCAAAGTTAATGTACTTTTACAAGCTTACATATCTCAAATGAAATTAAATGGATTGGCTTTAGCTGCAGATATGGTTTATATCACTCAATCGGCTGGTAGAATAATTAGAGCTTTACATGAAATTACTCGAAATAATGGGTGGATGCAACTTTCTTCGATATGTTTATCATTAGCTAAAATGATTGAACGTAGAATGTGGTCTTCCATGTTTCCGTTGCGCCAATTTGCCAAAATACCCCACGAAATTATTAAACAGCTTGAAAAAAAGAATTTGGCTTGGGATACGTTTCTTCAGTTATCACATCAAGAGATTGGTGAACTATTGAGAATGAGTAAAGCGGGGAAAACTATACATAAATATGTGCACATGATTCCAAAAATTGAATTAACAGCTCATGTTCAACCAGTTACCCGATCTCTCCTACGGATTCATCTAACATTGGTAGCTGATTTTGCTTGGGATGATAAAATTCACGGGAAAGCTGTTTCATTTTATATTAATGTTACCGATGTTGATAGTGAAAATATTTTACATTCCGAATTATTTATTTTGTCTAAAAGGTACCATAAAGATGAACATTTACTTAAATTTTACATTCCGGTTTTTGAACCAATGTCTCCGCAATATTTTATTACTGTAAATTCGGATAAATGGATTGGATGTGAAACTCAATTAGCTATTTCTTTTCAACATTTAATTTTACCTGAAAAATATCCACCTCCAACTGATTTGTTGGATTTACAGGCTTTACCGACATCCGCTTTACATAATGTGGAATATGAAAAATTGTATAGCGAAGACTTTAGTGTATATAATCCTTTACAAACCCAAGTTTTTAATACTATCTATAATGGCGATGATAATGTCCTCATTGGTGGATCCATTGGAAATGATATTAATATTTGTGGCGAACTTGCTATATTGCGCATGTTTAACAACTATTCATCCCAAAAGTGTTTATATATTCACCCGCGACAAAGTATTGTTGAATCTAGAAGTCGAAACTTGGCTAGAAAGTTTCAAAGTATTCAAAAAAGTGTAAATTTTTTGTCTGGGGATATTCCAACTGATCTTAAAACTCTAGCTAAATCCGATGTTATTTTTTCAACGCCTGAAAATTGGGACGTTTTATCAAGGAGATGGAAACAACGCAAACATGTTCAGAATATTGGTTGTTTTATAGCAGATAATTTGAACATCCTATCATCCATGAATACCGGAGCAACTTATGAAATTGTCTGTGCGCGTATGAGGTACATGTCAATTCAGTTAAAAAAACCTATGCGAATAATTGCTTTAATGTTGCCTACTTCTAATGCAAGAGACGTTGCACAGTGGCTTGGTGTACCTATAAAGGCACTATTCAATTTTAATCCTAGTGTTCGTCATATACCTCTAGAAATTAAACTTTTACCGTACGGTATAACGAATTATAGAGCAAGATTGAATGCTATGCTCCGAACTGTTTACAATTCTATTGTAGTTGAAAAACCTAAAAATATTAACGCTTTTAGTCAACCCAATCCGGATAAAATGGATATTGACTCTGATCACGACGCCGTAAAATCATCCATAGTTTTTGTTTCATCGCGAAGTCAGTGTCAATCTGTAGCAATTGACTTGTTAACCATGTCAGTTGGTGAAGATTTGCCAGATCAATTTTTGCATGTAAAGGAAGAAAAACTGGTACCATATCTTAAAAACATCCAAACGGAATCATTAAAAAAATTGATTGTTAGAGGAATAGGTTATATTCATGAAGGTCTGACCCGAACAGAAAAAAACATGATCGAACAGTTGTTTAATAATGACGCTATTCAAACTATTGTTGTTCACAGAAAATCTGTATATAACATTAACGTAAAGGCTCATGTTGTTGTTATAATGGACACTAAATATTTTGATGACCAAAGCAGAATGTATGATGATTATGCAGTATTAGATTTATTGGAAATGATTGGAAAAGCTTCCAAACCTTCTGTTGTCGGAATTGAATGTGTAGCTCATGTAATGTGCCCTGAGGCACGTCGACAGTTTTATAACAAGGTACTACTGGAACCCTTGCCATTAGAATCGCAATTAGATAAATGTTTACACGATCATTTCAATGCAGAAATTATTACTAGAATAATTGAAAATAAACAAGATGCCGTTGATTATATGACATGGACATTTCTTTATCGTCGTATTTCACATAATCCAAATTATTACAATTTACAAGGCATTACACATCGGCATATTTCGGATTATTTGTCTGAATTAGTTGAACAAACTGTCAGTGATCTTGAACAATCAAAATGTATTGGTCTAGATAATTTAATTTTATCCCCTCTTAATCTCGGAATGATTGCATCGTTCTATTATGTTTGCTATTCTACAATCGAATTATTTAGTATGTCTTTAGGACCAAAAACTAAAATTAAGGGTTTGATTGAAATTCTGGCTAATGCTACTGAATTTTCTGACATTGAATGTCGCATGCACGAGCAAGACATTGTTAAGAAACTGGCTGCTAATTCAAAATACATGAAGAATATTGCTTTTGATAATTTAGACAGGAGTAAAAAAACTCAGCTCTTACTATATTCTCATTTTGATCGTATTAATCTGACACCGGAATTATCTACTGATTTGAATTCAATTCTGTATGTAATTCTAAGACTTTTAAATGCATGCGTGGATGTATTGAGCAGCAATGGTTGGTTAGCTTCAGCCCTGGCAGCTATGGAGTTGTCTCAAATGATTACTCAAGCTCAATGGGTCAAAGATTCATATTTAAAACAAATTCCTCATTTTGATGATGTTTTGATTGCCCAATGTGATAAACAAAATATTGAAAATGTGTTTAGTATTTTGGAAATGGAAAATGATGATCGAGTCAAATTATTAAATATGCCAGAAAATGAGTTGAATGACGTTGCACACTTTTGCAATTGCTATCCTAGTGTAGAAATTAATTTTAATGTCGAAAATGAATCTTCTATCGAGGTGGACGAGAATATCGTTGTGAATATTTCTTTGGAAAGAGAAGACGAACTTGTCAATAATGTTGTTGCTCAATTTTATCCCTCGGTATTTTTTTATATTTAAAGTCATTATTTTTAATTTTTTGAAAATCCCATCGTAGGTGATTACTAAGTTTCTATGTTTAAACTTTCTTACTACTTTAACAATTAGAAATATTTTTCACTTTTTAATTACTTATTTATTTGCGCACTTTCGCTGTCTGTGCACACTCTTAAGCACATGTTATGTGTGGTAAAATAATGAAAAACTTAATTTTTTTATTAATATTTTTTCATAAAACAAAAAAATATAAGAATTGTGATATAACTGCGCTAGACAGCGAAAGGGTTAATGTAATTATTTATTTAATTTTTCATAGAAAAAAAATGAAAATTGGTGGCTAATTATTGGCGATCAAGACAGTAATTTACTTTGTTCAATCAAACGAGTACCTTTAACTCATAAATCAACTGTAAAAATGGATTTCAATGCACCCGAAGAACCTGGAAAATATAATTATACTTTATATCTTATGTCGGATTCGTATTTGGGATGCGACCAAGAATATCAATTTACCATCAATGTTGTTTAATTGTACAATTAAAGATTTATTACTTGTATAGATTTTTTCCTTATTTTCACTAGTATATTAGTATCTTATTTTTTTTATTTCGAAATTTTTCTTTCTTTATTCATATTTTTATTCAACATTTCTTTAGATTTGGTGAAATATTAACAAAACGTTAATGAACTAATTTAGAAATGTATATTGGTATTTAAATTTTAATTTTGTAATGCACCGATAGAACATAACATTACTCAATTTTACCCATTCTACGGTAATCATTATTATGATAACTATTACGTTTCGTTGATATAAAGCACCTTCTTAAAAAACATTTATTGAATTAGGTATTTAATTTTTTATCAGCATTACCAAAGGTGTTACTATAGCACGTGATGGTATTGGTGTCGGCATTTCTGGTTTTATTACCAGCAAAATTAAAATTTTTTTATATTTTTGTAAAATCCTATATTGCAGTTGGCTCATGTTGCGATTTTATCCCAAAGTCTAGACTCTAGACGACTGCTAAATTATTATTTTAAAAATCCTAGTTTTATTCTGCATTAATACCATTTTAAGCCCTTTATGTAAAAATCTTTTTCTTACGAGTACATAGTTCTCTACATTAAAAATTTGTAAGACTCACAAGCGTCATTGTATTCAGTTTACATTTTAGAAATTAGTCATTTATATATTTTAAAAAATTTGCTGGTACCAGCAAACGACCACCCTTGAGCATTACATCAAAGTCGAACCTACCATGCTCGATTCACCAGAAAAATTTTCACAAACCATGCGTAATGTTAAATAGCCACACATATTTTCTAATTTAATTTAAATTTTAATTTTAAATTATATACTCACAATTGATAAAATACATTTATTAAATTTTTTAATTGTTTAATTTAAATGTTCAATTTATAAAAATGATGCCCCAGGTTTACAAAAATTGAGTAGAGCTTCTGAAAACTAATTTCAGGGTATTGCAGGTTTAGTTATTACAAGAACTACACAACAATGTTTTTAAACTTTTAAGTTCATTAGTAAAAGTTTTGATTTTTTAAGAGTTAGCAAATTTCATGTACAGCGTTGTCTACTCAATAAAAAGTTTCTTATTTTGATTTGATGTAAAGCTGGTTACTTTGATTATATAGAATTAGGAGACAGAATATTATTTATAGAAAATTTGACGAAAAAAATAAAATTAAAAATACATTATAACGATTTGTGACTTATAGTTTGACCGCCGTTAATGTATAATGCATTAATTTTATTTTTTAGCTCTATGTTGCCAAGCTTATATAAATTTTTCGCTTCCGGTTTTTATATGTTATGTCGTAATGTACATTATTTGCGTCCCTAATATCAATATATTTCACATTCATCTTTTATTATTAAATATTTAAATGCACGCTTTTTTCGTCAATGATAACCACTGTTGTGATAATCCCACTATAAATTATACCGTCAAATTGAGTCTCAATACCCCATAAATATTACAATACTATTATGGCGATATTGAGAAACCTGAGTGTATTGAGATTTTATTAAATGAATTGATTAAAGGATATATACAATTATGTCGATTATACATGTAACACATAAAACTATTATTAAATATTAAATTACATGAATATCACTTATAGAAATTCAATAATTATTGAATTATTAAAATCAGTTATACCTAATAGTACATTAACAAATATGAATAATATAGTTGATAGTTAACATTTATAAATTAAATTAACATTTCAATTGAAAAAATAAGAGCTAAAGCAAATTTGTATTGATTTATTGCGTCGTTTGATCAACCATTAATGTAAAAAATGTTTTAAAAGACTTGTAAATAAAACTTCACTACTTTCTAATAAATAATAAATAATGACAAATATACAAAATGAAGCATTTTATGTAAAATTGCGAAATATTTATGGAAATTGTAAAATTTCTAATATACACAAAGAACAATTAAAAAATTTATCTTATAAATTAGGTAAGAGTGAAAATACGAGTCTAAATAAGAATGTTA
Source organism: Intoshia linei (assembly GCA_001642005.1). Classification (NCBI taxonomy): domain Eukaryota; kingdom Metazoa; phylum Orthonectida; family Rhopaluridae; genus Intoshia; species Intoshia linei. Next base: position 5,258 of record LWCA01000949.1, on the reverse strand, counting down.
CAGTCAACAATGTCAAAAGCAAATTTTACGAAAAAATTAATTCTAAAAAATTTGACTGGAAAGATTGCTTAATTGATAATCGCAAAAGATTCCAACCTAAACAGTTATCCAATGAAATTCTGAGCAATTATTTATCAACTTCGTCAATTAAATCAGGTGTATTGAATGTTGATCAGAAATGGGCAATAAACTCTAAAGATGTAAAAATGAGAAATGAAAAATGTTTAAAAAATTACAATAATAAACAATATCAATACGAAAAAAAAAAAAATACATATGAAATAGTCGAAAACGATACAAATGACATTAAAAATATTGTAAATAACGATAATTATAAATTTTATCAATATGACGAAATTTCAAATTGCATTGTTAATAAATTCTTCAACTTTAATATTTGCTTCAGTAAAGAAAAAATTGAAAAAAAACCAGAAAACAATCAAACGACTGTAAATATTCCAAAATCAGCTAATTCTACTCAAAAAATAATAAAATCAAATAAGGTCATTAATAGCAGTTATATTGATGATTTATCAAGCTTTGCAAGAGTATTATCCATCAATCAATCAAAATCATCAATTTCTCCAAATGACAACCACATATCAAAATATAATAGACATATCTCGTCCAAATCCGTCCATCACATGAACAATTATTATGAAGATCAATATCACGTTAAAACGAAATTAATCAAACCTAAAATAATGCGAGTCAAAACAGCGCCAGTCATACGAAGTGGAGAATTGTCACTTTATGCGAAAACTTTACTGTCAAATGATAAGAATGTGCAACAAAATAAAATTAACTACAAATTGTATTTGAATAAATCTGAAAAAGGTAAAATATGTCGAAAAAAATTATCAAAATCCTGCACAAATTTGAATCGAGGATGTCGACCTCAAAAATGCATTCAAAATAATCAATGTTTTAAGGCCTGTCTAACAAGTGTGTCAACTAGAGAAGACTTGAAAATTAATTCAAATTGCGAAAATGATGTCGTCAATAAATTTTTTAATGATAAACACAATCTAAAACTTGTTAAAATTAACCTTTTCAATAAAAATAGAATTTTTAAAGGAACTTGTTGTAGATATTGGCAAAAATCAAATTATGATAATTTTCAATATAAATTCCAAAATCAAAATTGTTCTAATGATGGCCAAGTTAAATTTATACCAATTGTTATTTCTAAATAAAAGTATTTCATTATTTTCAGTGGACATTGGCTGTACCAATCCATTGCAGTCCATTGCAATGTATAAAAAGTATCAAAATGGATAAAATTATTTGATAAATTACAATTTTTGTTTAATAAATTCAAGAATTAAAATATTTTTTTTGATAAACAATAGCACTAGAAAAGTAATTACCCCTTTTGGGTACCAAAATGTATTATGTGAATTATATTTTACTTTTTTAAAAAATTTTTATAAATCTATTTAAAATGTGCATTATTATAAATAATTATATATCTGAGATATTATTTTCAGATTTAAATTCTTACATTATTAATATTAATTATTTTCAATATCCTAACTTAAATAATATGCTACGCGATTTTTGTTTGTGTGTGCGTGTGTCTGTGTCTGTGTGTGTTACACTTTATTTAAATAACTACCCGTCTTAGAATTTTATCAAGTCCACATTGTTATTTCAATTACAGTTTTTTCCGGGACGTGTAATAAGATAAATTTCAACTTCACAAACTCACATCTTACGGGTCAAAAACCCCAATTGTCCTTCTCTTTAAAAATGAAAATAGCCCTAGAATTTCAAAAAATTTACAGGTGATACAGTTAATATCCTGTCAACACAGTGAAAAAATTTCAATCTGAAGCATTTTAGTATTCACATATTTTTTTACCGAAATTATACCGAAATTTTATTAAAAAAAAAATGTGAAATAATTAATGGTCCGAAAATTAAAATAAAAATATTATTCTGATAGAACTTAATTCATTTGATATAAATACAAAAGTTCAACTCGAGAAATCTATGCATTTTCGATGAAAAATAATTTTTAAAATAAAAATTAAAAATTTAAATATTGATCCTACAATTTCAAAAAAAATGTGCAGTAAACGTCTACACATTTCCAATAAAGAAATATGGGTGAAAGTCTATATAATTCATTCCTTCGGAATTTTTTTCATTGCTACGCAATTTTTAAATTTCAAATTCTCATTTTTAAAACATTTTGAATAAAATCTAAGTAGAAACTAAACAACGAAACTAAAACAACTTTGTTAATATTTTTATATTTATTACAATTATTTGAACTTCCAAACTACCCTTAAACATGGTTAAATAAATTTCCTAAAATAAAATTATGATGCGGGGTCCCGAAATTATTAATTTATCCATGCGATCGTCTGCTCCATTTTTTAAAGTCTTTTGTTGTTTCAAATATTTTTTTGCTTCATGTTGGTTTTTAAGAATATTTTATTTTTGGTAGAAAATTGATACAACTGATGATTTGAATATGGATAATTATAATTTATCTGTCATTTGTCCATAGGATTTCCCGGAATCGATTTGTTTAATGACGTTTATTTTATGAAAAATACTGATATATAACTTTTTATAAGCTCGTGTTTAAAGAATTTAAAGAATGCGCTATATTTACTTTATTACTTTTCCATTTTAAAAAATGCAGTAGTAATAAAAAATACTGCATAAATTTATTTTGATGTACTTACGATCGAGATTCCACTGTAATAGTATATTGAATACTATTAAAATTTAACAAAATAAATACTTTAAAAGCCAGTATCGATATAAATTACGACAGTTTAGATAAATTATATGTGAAATACATATATACAATATAATAATAATATATGTATACATAATACGTATTATTCAATTAAGTATAACTTCAAACCTTAAATGAATACATCAATGAAAGTTTTAAAATTAATATCAATATTGTCATCAATTCAACGTATGCATGTTGTAGAATGTAATTTAATTAAAAATTGTCATAAAATATAAGATTATATATTATTGAATAATAAAAATTGATTTATAGTTAAATCTAATTGGATTTCACTGTTAATTTTAACAGGATGTAAACAAGAATAGTTTATTATCAGAAATGGAAATATGGATGCAGTGATTTTTTTTAAAATTTTCTTTAACATTCATATAGCACATTCAAAAGCGTCAATTTTCAAAGATACTAAAGATAAAAAAATTCCGCGTGCATTCCGTTTCATTTTACATAGATTCAATGTATGTTATACCAGAAGGTATTATTACATTCATAATAATACCATCAAAATACATGTAAGTAACAACATAAGATAAAATTTTTTTTAAATTATGAATTTCAAATCTTACTAATTTTGATGTCGGGTATTTAAAAAGTAAAAATATTGGATACAACCTAGATGATTGTAATCTATAACATAGAATGTTATGTTTCTTTTAATAGCTTAATAATAAATTTGATTAAATATTTAAATAATAGATAACATATATTCAATTAAATCGATAATGACGAAATTGACATGTTCAGTATAAATTTTAAATATATTTAAATACAGTATACTCTATAGTATATAAAAAAAGCATTAAATTTATTGGAATTTATATTAAAAATGTATCATGTTTTATATCTAGATTAATATGTCCATTAGGCATTTAATTAAAATGAAAAATTTAGCATATACAATGTATATTATACATGTACGTTTATTATATTTAAATTTAATAATCTACTTTAAATTTTATTAAAAAAATATTATTTTCAATATATCGACTTGAAAAATTGAGATCATCAATTTATTTATCAAATTTCATCACTATTATACATGTAGATGTATTTTTTATAACTAAATAAATTGTCAGTTTGATGAAAATATATAAATTGAAATAAATTTCTACTTGATACAAAAGGTTAATTTTATTTATATATAATTTTTTTAAAGGTTACAAATGCACACTTTTCATGGTGGTGTAATTCGTCTGTGTAAATTTGCTGTTGAGATGTAGTAAAATTGGTACTATTCGGTTTATATAAATACATTTACATTGTACAGTACCTTAAATTTAGTTATTTTAAATTTCAGAGTACCTTTAATTATACGTGATTTAATTACCACTTTCTAAACATCAAAACATTAATAATCTGTTTATATACATAGTACATTATACACATGTATAGTATCTAATATGTATTTTTATTTTCATCCATGATAATATTGCATATACATTTTAATACATTTATTAATACATTAATAAATTTTAATACATGTAGAAACCACTATTAACCCATTTTCTCCCAATGTAACTATCATAACATAACAATAAATATTAAAAAGTGAGTAAGTTTTGTATTAACAAAATAAAGATTAATGTATGATATATTAAGAATCGTATTTGCAATGTATTTTTCAAGACCATGAGGTTACTAATGTTATCACTTACCGTTTACAGGTAAAAACGTATTTTCTGAAATTGATTGGACATATTGAAATGATTCCATTATTAAATTTTTTTAATACATACTATGTCTATCGTTTTTAAAATACGGACTTGTTAAAAATGTATTTAAAAGTTGGCAATATAAATTAAATACAGATAGGTTATTAAAAATTCGTTTGGCATACATTTCATAAGATTAATTAATTCATTGATGTAAATTGTTTCATACATCATATTTTTGAGTTTTTCACTATATTCATCATAATGATACTACTCCAATCCGTAAATATTGTAAATTAAAAAGTGATTTTGCCATTGACATAGTAGAACTTTTTGTATCGGTAGACATACCCTTATACAAGTCAAACAACAAAAAGTTTAAGGAAGTTTTTACCAACATGGGCAAATCGTTACCATCTGAAAACAATTGTCGTGGTAAAATCGACCATGTGTATTTGAAGACAATTAAAAAAATAAAATCGTGTTGTAAAAATGAATTAATATTGATGATGTTGGATGAAACCGATTTAAACGATGTTAAATATATAAATATAATTGTCATTACTTTAAACAACCCCCAAAATTTAATGCTGTTTTACTGTGAAATGATTGATACAAACATGAATGGTCAAATTGTTCTACATAATGTGGACGACACTGCCAAATCTTTGAATATAAAAAGGAAAAATTTTGTTTTATTCGTAACTGATGCTGCACGGTAATTTTAATTTTTTTATCAATTGCAAATATATATAATATCAATATTAAATATAATGCATCGATCACATCACAATTGAAAATGCTGTATCCAAATTTATTCCATGTTACTT